>APFE031521064.1:481927-501818 GCA_000404065.3 Pinus taeda
CCCCCCCCCCCCCCTCTCAGTATTATTTCCAACAAATTATACACATGACATAATCCTAGCATTTTCAAAAAAAAATCAATAAACAGAAGCACACATATGGTTTTGTAGTCTATATAACTATAACATGTTACAATTAGAATAACATTAGAAATGATCCAGATTGGATCATGATATTGTTTCTCATCCATCTTGAAGTTTTTCAGACTGGAAAAATGTTGAAGCTTGTGGTAGCTTTGGAAGGTCTTCTACATAGGCTTGGTGTCTTAGCATGTGGAAGACGAGTTAGTCTCTTTAGCTGCTTGCTTGGTCAAGTAAGTGATTTATGTATTCTTTCCTAAGTCAAATTTAGGAAAAATACAATAATTAAATTCAATGAATTATTGTGGACTATTAAGTCATTTTCTAAGGATAAATAATTTAAGTTACTTAGAAATAATCTCAACCATTCATCTCCGAGATCTTTTCAAAAGGGGAATAAATTAGAGATTTGGGGTTAATCAAGATAATAAAAGAAACCTAGCGAAGAGGTGAAGCCACAAGAAAGTGATTTTCTCAAGGAGAGCGAATTCTCTAGAGTGTGAGCCTCAACTTGACTGAGGAGAAGGAAGAAGAATACAAGGAGAATTTTGGGGTGTTTCCAAGAGGCCAATTTGTTGGGAATTGGAGGGGCCGAATTGATGAAGTGAGAAGGAGGCGTGGTTGTAGGGGAGGCTGATTTGCTAGGGCCGAGTTTTGAGTGTGCAAAGGCCAAGTGAATGCTAGGCATAGAGGCCGATTTTTTGGTGAGAGGTGGGCCGAATTTCTTCAGAGATCGATTTCCAATTGTCTGATTTTCCTTGGACTGAATTATTCCAATGTGGCCGAGTTGCAGGCTCCAGTCACTGTATTTTTCTTTGTAAATTTGTGTGTTGTATTACCCACCATTCATGGGTGGGTATCATATGAGAAAAACATTCACCTAGATGGTCCTCAGTCGGCAGCTAGCAGACCCTTGCAGCCACCAGATAGCTCGGTGTGCCACTATCTTCACCACTTGAGCTAGCCATGTGGTTCCTCGCCCATGTGTTATTATTGTGTGTTTGAAGGTGGGCCTCCAGACCCCGATGGTATGGCTTTTCATTGGTATAGTTGAGTAATTTTGTTTATTTATCATGGACACTTTTGGGCATGGATTGGTGGGGGGATTCGGCAAAAAGAGTTGGCTAGGTCTGTACTCTTGTCTCCTCCGCCTAATTTGGTGGTTAACCTTGTATCATAGTCCCATGGGATCTCCTTTACTAGATATTAGCTTTAGGACTAGCACTAGATGGGAAATCTCGATTTTGGTTGTGTGGTCCCACTTCACAACACCATATCATCATTCCTCTCTGCTCATTAAAACCCCATTCATCATATTTCCCATCCAGGTCCACACATGTCCACTAGGTCCATAAGGAGTTTGTTGAAAAATCTAGGGCATGAATAGTTAAAAGATTTCTCTGCTTGATAATTGCTTGTGATATACTTTTACTTCTTATCTTATGATGTTTTCTTCATTATGTTATTATTGTGTTCTTTTCATCAAGACAATTACCAATATGCACAATAAAAGACAAGTGACACAGTATGTAGGCTTGTCAACCAGGGCCAAAGCCTCTCACCTCTTGAGAGGAAAACCTGATCAAAATTCTTCTTCTAGATCTTCAATTGATGAGTATGAAGACCATGACATAGACCCTTGACTCTAGTATCCTCTCAAGAACCTTATCACTATTCTTGTTGCTCTGCCTCTTCCCTCTAACTTCCTTCTTGATCTGGAACTACTCTTCTCAGCTCTTTCTAGAGAAACTCAATCTCTATCCTTCACACTACTTCTTCTCGACTTCTCCTAGAGAAACTCGATCTTTATGATTTCATTGGCTTCCTCTAGAGAATCTAGATCTCTATAGCGGTTATCCAGAAGTATGCTTGGTTGCTCCAAAAGAAACATCTTCTTCACTTTCCTAGAAGAAACCTCTCCTTCGCTTGCCCAGATGAAACCTCTTCTTCACTTGCCTAGAAGAAACTGCTCCTTCGCTTGCCCAGAAGAAACCTATCCTCTTCGTTGCCCCAAAAGAAACCCTTTCCTCTTCGTTGCCCCAAAAGAGACCCTTTCCTCTTCGCTACCCCAAAGGAAACCCTTTTTCTCACTTCTTCACACTTCTCTTTGCAGCCTTCTTCTTCGCAGTTTTTCTCCTCTTCTTCGCACTTTTGCTTGATCAAATGCAAGTCGAGTTGCTTGCTCTAAGTGAGGGCAAGTGTGGCTTATATATACACCTTTCATCATGTCCTTTAGGCCAACATGATCACTTGTGGTTAGGCTGACTTCTTCTAGCATGTTCTTCCATCAATGTAGGCCAACTTGAAAGAGGATAAGTGCAAGTCGAGTTGCTTGCTCTAAGTGAGGGCAAGTGTGGCTTATATATACACCTTTCATCATGTCCTTTAGGTCAACAATGTCACTTGTGGTTAGGCTGACTTCTTCTAGCATGTTCTTCCATCAATGTAGGCCAACTTGAAGAGGATAAGTGACAAGGTCTTGGAGGATGTTTTACATAGACAAATTTGACATTTTACAAAGTGTAACATGACTTCATTACATGACAATGACTCCATAACTTTATGGCTAGATGACAAATAATTCTTAAAGACTCTCAATGGGAGTCTTGACTCAAAAACAAAATCTCTAGCTCATGAAACCCATGAAGCAAGTCAATACAATAATTTAGTTTTCTTCTTTACATTTGATTACATAAAATCATAATTACATGTCATTATGAAGATCGAACCTAGTTACACTTTTCAACGCTCCCTCTTAACGAGGGAGGTATTCATACTAGTACTTGGACTTTCTCAATCTGAAGAATTTCCCATAAAAAGAATTCGGATTGGTAACTCATTTGTAAAGCATCATATCAACCAGCATTGTTACATAGCAAGGCCTTGATTAACAGCTCCTTATCTCCACAATCTTTGAGCTCAATGTTGGCGAAACCAATGATTTATAGACACTCTCATCATTATCTCTCTCACAACATCCTTGCCCGGGTACTCAGGGTCTGTTCCATGAGGACTATTCTTATCTTGGACTCCCCAACCCTCAAAGAATATATGTCCTCCATGACTACTCTTATTGTTGGATGCCCTATCTCATCCTCAAAGATTATCGAATGCCAAAAGATTACCCAATCCCCCATTCTGTCTTCCCAAGTGAAGACCAGAATGACATGTCTATCTCTCCCCCTCAAATAGGGAGGACATATTCCAATAAAGGAATGTACTCATTCCTACCAAAAGGAATGTACATAAGCTCCCTCTTGGCTTAGGAATTTCCAAGTTTCTTCCAAGAAACTTCTTTTCAGACTCCCTCTTAACTAGGGACCTACAGTAGCTCCTCAAGTGGAACAACGAGTTGCTTGAAGAACTCCTCTCTTCTTCGATGTCATAAATTTCTTTTTTCATGGACTCTTCATCTTTTTGGGTCCTTTTCATAGGGCACAGACTATCCATCACTTTCATCCATGAGTTAGTCATGTCTTCATTTTATTAAAAAGTGATCCATCAGATTTCCATCTGGCTTTGCTTCATTTCATTATGCTTTCATGCCATATTTTCTGGAAGGATCTTAGATCCCTCAATATGGTCCTCTAGGAAGTCATCCACAAATCTTCCCTTTGGCATTCCTACATAAGCCCATCCAGATATTAGTTCATAATTAACAGATGAACACTTAAATCAAACATTACCTTTGTGATGGTCTTTTTACATGACATCTTCCTATAAGCATCAACATCATGTATGCAGATTCACACATTTCCCAAAGATATTTATTGTCAAGGGTATCCATCTTTTTCTGACTCCTATCAGAGTCTTCATATCTTTCTGGGAGATATTCTAGTCAACTCTTCTTGGTCTCGGATGTTGAATGCCTTCTACCTTTGTTGCATACTTTCACAATCTCTTCCTTTCTTTTCATACTTCATTCCCAGGAGCTTCCAATCAGAGTTTCTCAATTGTAGCCAGTTTCCCCATGATTCATATGAGAACATATTATGTTGATTTCATCTAGTGTGACTTATGCCCTTCTGCAATCTTTCAGAGGAAGAGATCCCTTCTACTTTTGTTCATGTTTCCCAAGAAGGAAATAATGATCTATATTATCTGCAACCATATGACATGACTTTTATAATGTCCTAAGTAAGCATACATACCTTAGCTTTCCTTTCGATCATCCAAACTTCCTGAAGCAGCTTCATTTGATCGAAAGAACTTTATCCTTTAGACCACCTTTCCTGGTATGTCATCATACCATCATCCTTGAATCCCATCAGTTGAAATTCCTGATTAAACTCTTACTTCCTTTCTAGATCAGTGAATCCTTTGATAAGGATTCCATCATAGAAACTCGAGGATTTTTCATATCCTCACCCGATAGATGTTTCTTTTTTGACTATTTGTATGGTGATCCTAGCCAATGATGACCTCTACTTCTTTCTATAAGTATCACCTGAGGTTTTAATGAAGTTGCCAAGAGCTCCCATTCTTTGTAAGTAATAGAACTTGTTCCAGACATCCTTTCTGCTTCCCATGTCAACAGCTCTTACTTCCAATGCTTCTATCACGATGTTATTTTCTAATATGATGCATCCTATCTTATTTACATTGCTTCCAATTTATAAATTACAAGTAGAAAGTACCTTCTTAGTGAAGAAGATCATCTCAGTGATAGTAGAGATCTTTTTGCTTCTTCCTTCTTAAGCTTCTTTGTCTCAGGTTCTTTCACATCCTTAGTAATATGGGTTTCTTCCTTCTCCCTCTTGAGTTTAGGACAATCTCTTCTATAGTGCCCAAGTTTCTGACAACCATAACATCTTTCCTTAGCCATGTTCTTCTTTTTCTTTGGAGGATCAAACTTTCCAAATTTCCCTTTTCTTCTTATCAAGGATTAATCCCTTCGATCTAATCTTTTGTTACTTTCTTTCTTCAACCTGTCTTCTTCAGCCTTGCAAAGAGATCGTAATTTGATGAATGGGATAGCTTCCTCTTCCCTAGTAGGTATGACGTTACCTTGTTCATCAGTCAATGCATTTAGAATAACAAAGATTATTTCGTTATCAGATACCATCTCTCCTAGATCTTGCAATTTATCTTTTATTTGAGATGCCTTTGAGAGACATGAGGATATCCCTTCATCCTTTGACACCTTTAATTTATATAGATCAGATCTAAGTGATATGATCTTTTCTATCGTGCTTTCAGAGAAACGTTCTACCAGCTTATCATATATTTCTTTAGATGTCTCCAGTATGGCTACATAGGAACTGAGAGGATCTTTGCTAGACTCAATAATCTTTTGAGCATTGAGATCCCTTTATATGTATTCAGATAATGCTTGTTCTTCGAACGGCTTGGAGACCTTTCCATAGACATGATCAATGACTTCATTTACTTCCAGGACTATATATATCCTTCTTTTCCATAAAAGGAAGTTTCATATCCCAACTAGCTTTTGGTTCTCCTTGAAACATGTAGTCATTTTTACTAGATTAGATTATAATAGAAGGTACTTACTTGTGAAGATAGAATCTTCAACTTGATGACGAACTTGTTGCTTTAGATGATCCCTTTCAAATGAGATCCTTGCTTCAATAGACAGAAGACTGCCTTTTGATCTAACCATAGATCTAAAGAGCTTCCACTTCTTTGGTGATGTATGAGTGATGATTTCTGAACAACTTCTAGGGTTACGGTCTTTCTTCATGCTTCCTTCTTGAAGATAATTTCAAGACTCTTGTTGGTGTAGATTTCTTCGATCTGGGGTTTTGAAGATCTTGCCCTTGATAGCCCTTGGATTTGCTACAATCCTTCTTTGAAGCTTGATTCTCATGTCTATACTTGCTTGAATGCCCCTTCTTGACGTTAGCACCTAAGCTCTGATACCATGTTGAGAAATCTAGGGCATGGATAGATAAAAAAAAATTCTACTTGATAATTGCTTGTGATATACTTTTACTTCTTATCATATGATCTTTTCTTCGTTATGTTATTATTGTGTTCTTTTCATCAAAAAATTATCAATATGCACAATAAAAGACAAGTGACAAAGTATGTACGCTTGTCAACCAGGGCCAAAATGTCTCACCTCTTGAGAGGAAAACCCAATCAAAATTCTTCTTCTAGATCTTCAATTGATGAGTACCAAGACCATGACACAGACCCTTTACTCTAGTATCCTCCCAAGAACCTTAATACTATCCTTGATGCGCTCCTCTTCCCTTTGACTTCCTTCTTGATCTGGAACTGCTCTCCTTGGCTCCTTCTAGAGAAACTCGGTCTCTATTCTTCACACTGCTTCTTCTCGACTTCTCCTAGAGAAACTCGGTCTCTACGATTTTGCTGGCCTCCTCTAGAGAATCTCGGTCTCTAGATCTCTTTCTCGGTTATCCAAAAGTATCCTTCCTTTGCTGCCCCAGCAGAAACCTCTTCTTCCCCTGCCCAGAAGAAACCTCTCCTTCGCTTGCCCAGAAGAAACCCTTTCCTCTTCGCTGCCCCAAAAGAAACCCTTTTGCTCACTTCTTCGCACTTCTCTTTGTAGCCTTCTTCTTCGCACTTCTACTTGATCAAATGCAAGTTGAGTTGCTTGCTCTAAGTCAGGCCAGGTGTGGCTTATATATACACCTTTCATCCTGTACTTTAGGCCAACATGATCACTTTTGGATAGGCTGACTTATTCTAGCATGTTCTTCCATCGATGTAGGTCGACTTGAAGATGATAAGTGACAAGGTCATGTAGGATACTTTACATAGACAAATTTGACCTTTTACAAAGTGTAACATGACTTCGTTACATGACAATGACTCTATAACTTTATGACTAGATGACAAATAATTCCTAAAGACTCTCAATGGGAGTCTTGACTCAAAAACAAAATCTCTTGCTCATGAAACCCATGAAGCAAGTCAATACAGTAACTTTATTTTTTTTCTTTACATCTCATTACATAAAATCATAATTACATGTCATTGTGAAGACCGAACCTAGTTACACTTTTCAACAGAGTTACCCTTGCCCTACCCTTGTCCACACCTTGGGTCAGGCCTAGAACGATGCCCCGAAGGTTGATGCAGCTAAAATAAAATAAAAAGCATATTTCACCACTCTCAATAGGAAATTGTACCATAAAATGCAAAAGATGGACAAGACATACACGTTTAGCACATGGGAAAAGCCAAGCATAAGCTCTACCCCTTATCTCTGGCCATCACCCTAGTTCCTATGGCCCCTAGATGAGCCCCCTCTTCATTAAAGAACCCATGACTGTCCCAACCCCTGGTGGGTGATGAACTTCCCCACCTCAAAGGGGGTATCTACTGTTGTGTCCTACACATCATGCTCTCATTCCCTAGAGCCCTGAGCAGTCATGAAGAAAAATCAACCAAAGGCAAAAGGCATATGAAGAAAGGGTGGAAAAACAAATGACGGGGGAACTTATGTACCACGATTTCTCCCTCCTACGACTCATATACCTAAGTGTGGGATTCCCCTATTATAGCTACCCTTGTACCAAGGCATGTGGCTTGGAGCTTTTCCCCTAATCCCCCACTCCATTACATCACTATATCACATGCCACCTACCACTTGATGGATGTATCATGGACATGTCACCCCCTTTAAAGGCTGAAACCACCTAATGGGGTTTTTGGTTAACCCCTTATTGAGTTTGGAGGCACCTGTACATACCAAAGCCCACTATGGAAGGGCATGCCATTATGAAGTACCCATTTGATTCCATGATTTGTAAACTCTTTTACTTGATTATTCTAATGATTTGTTGCATTGGAGGGCCAAGGTATGCATTGCATCTTATACAGGGTTGCAAGTGGGCCTCCATTTGGGGTTTGGTCTCCCTACACGAGGTCCAAGCACTCAAGAGGATCACATTGACACTTGTAGGGTGAGCGTTGAGAGCCATGGGCCTCCACCATAGCAAAGAGCACTTCATGGATCTCCAACACCATTCAATGATAGCTTGTGTTCCACCTTTTGGATGAGGATGATGCACCTGGATCACCATGCCCAGGCAGCTTCACCCTTGCACCATACACTTGGCAAAGTTCCAGGGTCCAGATGAGGATGTGTCGCACCATGGGAAACAAAGGGAGGGCTTATGTCAACATCCTAGCCCTTACAGATGGTTTACAGGCATTATCGATTAGGAGAACCATGAGGATGTCATTGTGCCCCCACACCCACTTGAAGACACTAATGTGAAACACTTGGATATCAAGGGGCCAACCCCTTATTCACTATGTTTGAAGTCTACTCTCTCACAATAGCACATTTTGGACTCCATTAGGCCCTCTCAATGGCTAAACGACTAATCATGTTTACTATTTTGCACTCTTCAGAGGCTTATTTTTCTATTTTGAGCTATCTTAGTGGGCTTGTCACCAAGGAATGTTGTTGCTGCACATTATTTTATTATACGGGGCTTAATTGGGCCTAATGAGGCAAATTGAACTCTTTAGAGAGGATATAAATTGATAAGAGGCTCATTCATTCCTCTCATCATCACTTGTTTCGAATAGTAGCTCTTTGGAGAATTTTGCATTCGCTTTTGGAGGACAAGTTTGGTTTCATGGATGAATTTTCATGTTTGAATACTATTCTCTTGGTTTTGGAGCTTCAAATTTGTCTAGAAATGATGATTCGATTTACTCATTGTACATGTAAGTGCTCTTTTTCGTGTCTATTCTTTACATTTATCTTCTCACATCAATAATGTATGGGATTTTCACTCTCTACATCTGAAATTTGCCCTAATTTATGCGAAATTGTGGAAGTTTTGGACTTTTTAAGTGTTGCATATAATACATGTGCCCTGTATGATGAATGAATGTTCCTAGAGGCTTAATTTCGTTGAATATACCTTCATAAGTCATCAATCCTTGCACATCGAAGTATAAAACCTTCTGGTAGCTTCTCTCATGCCCTAATTTGTCATGCGAAATTCCCTAGAGGTCTCCTTGATTGGGTTCAAGTTTCTCCAAATCACAAAATCATCTTCACCCCATCTCTCCCAAAGGCAAGGCATTGATCTAACCATTGGTGGTCACCAAAGAGAATATTTTACTAACCTTTTTCACCTTCTAGGCCTAACCCCAATAGGTCACTTAGGGCATCAAGCAAAATCTTTTGTAGCCATCCAAGCACCTTGCAAATTGGCCCACAACTGCGCTGGGGTCTTCTCAAGGGGTCCTCCATGTTTAAGCACAATCTGACAGTGGAATCCCAATATATAGCAAGCCCTAGCTATAAGACCATCCATTTCCCTAGGTCAATTTGGGTTAGTGTCTTCACTAGGATCATTACATTCAAATCTCAAAGAAAATTAGTCCTTTGATCCTATTCTCTTCCCTAATTAGGTCAAACCCCTCCTTGGTTGATCAACTCCATACCCTTGACCTAATCTGAGCCCACTTGGGTTCTTTGTGGTCCCGCAACTTACAATTCAAATTCCACAAAGATTACATAGAATCCAATTCTCCACAAGGATCCTTAAGTCTAGGAAGCCCCTTATCGAGGCATACTCCCCAAACCTAGGCTCAAGTGTCTTCTTAGCCCTTCCTAGAGAGCCTAACACCTTGCTTTTCAAGCAAGTAACCTATCTATTTGAGCCTCTTTTGTGAATGGGAGTTAGGAATCACCTCATGTCTCATCATCGATCCATACATTCTTGTGATTCCTCTCATATCAGGACTCCTCCCATCGGCGAAAGTCCGTAAAGAGCAGGGAACATTAGCTGAGGTAATAATGGGTTATCGTTCCCCTTGACCTAGTAGTTGCTCTATAGGATCCCCTCCTAGGACCCTACTAATTTGAGTGGTAACAAGTTGAAACCTTGATTTTCTAGATTAATAAAGGATAGAGAACTATTGTGGATGAATTATTTCTATTGCAATGTGTGATTGATCTCTATGATTTATTTCCACTGCATATATTTCTAGATGTTAAAATACCACTTATTTTATTTTTTCGATAATTCCGGATGTTGAAAACACTAAGAGGGGGGTGAATCAATATCTCGCTTCAATTAGTTAATTATTAATTTTCAAAGTATTAACATCAGATCAAAACATAAACCATCAACACATCACAAGGATAGTACACAAGAAATTTTTAGGTGGAAACCATTTTTGGAGAAAAACCACCAAACGTTTTTCTAATATAATTTATCAGTATGATATTTCTCAACTCCAACTTCCAGGCACTCCAGAAAAATATTCTATTTATCAGGATGTCCCAACACCCTGGTTTTACCAACTCCAACAAGAAGGACGCTCTAATGCCCTAGTTTTATCAATGCCAACTGAAAGGATGTTGTGACACCCTATAATCTTCAACTTTCCCTAGACCACCCTGAAGTATTTTCAGGCATCAACCTGACGAAGAATTTGTGAAAATTCCTAATCCTCTATGAACCCCTACTGCATCAAATCTGAATCTGCTTCACCTACTTGATTTTAATTACATCCATCAAGTTATTCTTCTGAATACTGAAGCAAATTACTTCTGCAACCTACACTACTTAAATTTGATTTGCACGAAACAAGAAAACCGAGCAAAGAACAAGATACATAGGACATAGTTATTTTTGGACAAAATAGTCCCCGGAAACTCCAATTCGAGAAAATTGATGCAACAGCTTTGAGGGTTTTATATTATTAAGCAATAATTCTTAATACAAATGTTGGTTGCCCTCCTGGCAAACCGGTGACAAAGAAATACAATGGCGAAAAATCTGAGTGAGTTTTACCTCACTTCACCGAGCATATTCCGGGTGATCCAACAACAAGACTGGCTAACCCCGACTACTTATACACTGGCCCTGTGTAGGCCCTACATCAGCCTTTCAAGCTTTGTGTCAACTCTTCTGCCCAATGTGTCATCTTTCTTGGTTGTTCCTGCAGTTTCCCGGCAGTTCTAGCTTTCTGCATGGAACGCAACTTTCTCCTCTGCACTGGCCATTCTGGCTCTGCGTCAAGGTTGCATGGGCCTAGACAAACCCAGCATCAATCCTCCAGGCTACTGCACTGCCTCCACAAGCTTCTCTCTGCCTCTCTTTCAGTATTCCTAAACTATCCCTACCCCTCAGCTCCAAGATCTCCTCAATCGATTTTCCTCCTAAGAACTTCTCACCTCAAAAGATTGATTTCCTCAATCTCTCTATGTGTTTTTAAATGAACCCCAAGCCTCCTCCTTATACTTTTCCTGTTGAGACTTCAATGACCGAGATTAAGTCTCTAACAACGGCTAAGATTAAAACTTGACTTGATCCGCCTTCTAGATCATTCTCACCCATATTTTGATTAATACCCATTAATATTTTAATTTCCTTATGTTTAGACTTAGGAACCCCATTAAAAATATTAATTATTTTAATAAAATACAATTCGAGTGGAATTTCACCAAACGGTTTATGGGTTCTTTAGAACTCATGTGCCTTAGCCTCTCGAACAATTTTCAAGGCTAGAGCGCTTCTGATGCTACCAAAAACTAACAGACTTCACTCTCTGCCTTGCACCACCCAACCATCCTGAAATTGAAGATAAATAAATGTGGGCTCTTGTACCAGGGGCAATGACCCACTTACAAAGATAAACAATTGAATCCTTACAGTTGTCAGATATATATGCAATACTGCTCACAATTTTCAAGATTGCTTGTAGATCAGACTTCAATTTTGCAATATACAAGGGTATGTGTGTACGTCTCAACTATAAAACAAATATAGAACTCTGCCTCATACCTTAGTGTGTTGAAAAGAGCATGCCACACAAGATGAACGAACTCAAACTCACAGTCACTGATTGACCCTTCTCTTCCAACTTCTTTCTTCAGTCTTGATCTTTAATCTGCTCAGAAACTTAGGCTCGGGTCTGTCCTTGAAGGAGGACAGAAACACACTCAAGACTACTTCTAGTAGCAACCATTCCCTTATAGACTTATGTCAGCTCTTTAAATAAGCCCTTCATCAGACCTTAATGATAACTTGATGCATCCTCAGACAGACCTAAACATACTTCAGACTTCCTCCACCATAGATGTTTGTTTAGCTCAGCAATCCCTTCAAATTTTGGCACAAATGATAGATCTTGGTCCAGCCTTAGAAAAGCCCAAAAAGGTGTGGATCAAGACAGAATAATACCTTAAATGAGCCTTATAACAGATCTGTGATTTGCCTCCAAGCAGTCTTATTCCAATCTCTGATTCAACGAAAGAAATTTCATAGAAGAATAACCCACTAATGATCTGGCTCAGTGAGAAGGGTATAATCTAGCGAAGTACAAGACTCTCACGAACTGTCAAAGCTGCCTCAGAAAGCCTTGGACCCAACCACAGATCAGCACAGATATATTCCTAAAATTAGGCCTTAGGTAAGTCTACAATATACCTCAGAAAACAAAGCTTCATTAATTTGGAAGAAGGTTGAAGATAGAGCGAAGTTCTGTCATAATATGCCTCAGACTTATGTTCTAAACGTGTCCCATAACAGGCTGTAAAAACGGGCTGAAGCAGGCCTCAGTGCTAGCATTTAAACCAGCCTCAAACCATCTGAAACGAGCCTCAGGGAAACAGGTCCGAGCCTCAGGGAACTTTTCAACAGCGCCTATATATGCAGACGACGATCTAGCTTTAAGATGGTTCAAGCACATGTAGGTTTCATCCTTGAACAAATAACAAAGGAAGCACTTTTGTCAAGAACATTGCCTTAGTGGCCTCTATCCACCCTGCCTTGAAACTATTTTCACTGATCCTTCTTCTGCATGTAGGAAGACCTCAATTCCTCCTCCAGATCCGTGTGGAACACCTATTCCTTTGTACTCCTAACCCTGCTCCATTCCTCGGCCAAGTGGTCATCTTGCTACTCACAATTTCCATTTCGGGGAGTGCCCTCGTTGTACTGTTACTGTTACAAAAGAATGTGGCTCAGCTTCCAAGGAAAATTCATCATCATTAGTAGCTAGAATCTCATGTGGCCAATCTTGTGGACCTCCTCAGAAATTGCAAGCATGCTTGTACTGCTTCATGTCACCCATCTATTCCATGCCCTGATACTAGATGTGAATTGCTAGTAACTATTACTTGTTCATGTGGTCGATTGACTGCAAAGGTGATCTATATTGGCCTAAATTAAGTCAATCATGTTTTGCAAATTATAGGCCGGAATTGTGAATTGTGTCCTATAACATCACAGGACACCTAATGGGATTGTGATTCATCATCTACGACATGAAGCATGGCTCACGAAGATTCTGTTGATTGTTGTGTAGCATTGGGACAAAGATTCTGTTGATTTTTCTGTAACATTGGGAGGTATTACCGCATGCCCAAAAGGCCTCCCAAGTCACCAAAGGAAAATTAAGAAAATAAAAATAAAATTTAGTTTTTGGGCTTCATGTAAGCCCCAAAGGGTCAAGTCGGCCCCATCATGAAGGGATGTGATTTATGGTCAAAAAGTCACCCATTTGTCTAGTATAAATACAAGTTGACCTCCTCCACTTTGACCAATTCAGACAACACACACTTCTTCTATTCTTCTACTCACACGTGTGAAGTCAACAAGGAGAAATTCGATTGTTTAACCAAACATAGAAGCTGTTGTTTGACCTAATCTTAAATAATTCTGATATGCTTCATCTAACCGAGAATCAGGTTACTGTTTCACAAATATTTTGATTAAGATTGATTGCTGAAAGGATGCTAATTTGTCCAAAAGAAATTTGGATTTTGACTGCAGTTGACCATAGGACCTTTGACTGAAAGTCCGAGCTCAACCTCAGGCTGAATTTTAGACTATTGAACAGCATTGACCTTTGGTATTTTGGAGGTTTGACCAATCTGGACTAGCTGTTGAACAGGTCTGGTTAGTATCTTTGTCCTGAATATTGGCACATTTTCCTAGAATATTTTGAGTTGAAAATATTGCTAGTCATTAGTGCTAGCACCACCTCAGGTGAGGAAGATCTTGAGAGTTCGCAGCAGATGGAACAGCAGAGGCAGAATGAGGAGCTGGTTGATCCTCCCACCACATGTGGTCGAGCCAGCAAAGAAATTTGTCAGACGTTGAGGGACGCAGAGGAGTTCACAGGAGCTCCTACGTCGAACAAGAAAGAACACAGACAACTAGACAGGTACCAAGCATTGATGGCACAAGTCGTTAAACCTTCCAGCTATCAGGAGGCCACACAACAGCAGGTGTGGATAGTTGCCATGGTGGAGTACAGCTCCATCATGACAAATGATGTTTGGGAGGTAGTGTCGAGACCTGTGGATAGGTCAATTGTGGGCTCTCAATGGATCTATAAGATCTAGTACGCTGAAGATGGCAGAGTGGAGAATTACAAGGCTAGGTTCATGGCAAAGGAGTACGCACAGAAGGAAGGCATATACCATGTAGAGACCTTCGCCCCAGTTGTCAGATACACCTTCATCTGGTCAGTAATATCTCTAGTAGCGCAAATGGGATGGCAGATTCACCAAATGGATGTCAAGATAGCATTCTTGAACGGGGTGATAGAGGAGGAGGTATATATCTAACAACCAGAGAGGTTTGACACACATGAGAGGGGCACTCGTGTGCGCAAATTGAAGAGAGCACTATATGGGCTCAAACAGGCTCCCAGTGCATGGTATGGACAGATTGACAACTACTTGCAGAAGCTGGGGTTCGTCAAGAGTGATGCGCATCCCAACCTTTACTATCTGATGGTAGAGGATGAGCCACTCATTATAGTGTTGTATGTGGATGACCTCTTTCTGACAAAGTCATCAGGCATCATAGAAGACTGTAAGAGGAACCTAGCAATAGAGTTTAAAATGAAGGATTTGGGACTGATGCATTACTTCCTAGGCCTAGAAGTATGGCAAAAGGACAAGGAGATATTCCTTGGTCAAGAGAGATACACTAAGGAGATTCTGGAGAGGTTTAGGATGCACGACTATAGGCCTATGTCCACGCCTATGATTATGAACTAGAGGAAGATAGATGCATCAGAGGACGAGGACATAGACCCAACCTTGTATCAATAGTTCATTGGTTCATTCATGTATCTAGTCAACACCAAGCCAAACATCTGCTTTGTAGTTAACACTTTCAGTCCATTTATGGTGGGACCTAAGAGAGTGCATTAGACAGCAGCGAGGCACATCCTGAGGTATTTGAGGGACATAGACGAGTATAGGTTGAGGTATTCTCGAGGTGATGGTGTCAATTTATCTGGTTTCACAAATACAGATTAGGCAAGTAGTTTAGTGGATCGGAGGAGCACATCATGGTGTTGCTTCAGTGTTGGATCAAGGGTTGTATCTTGGTGCAGCGGGAAGCAGAACTATGTGGCAATGAAATCTACAGAGCTAGAGTACATGGCAGCTAGCATGGCCACATGTGAAACTATTTGGCTTTGGAAGCTGCTAGTGAGTTTGTTCAGTTAGAAGATGGAGGCGACCTGTATCTATTGTGATAATCAGAGTTGCATCAATCTCTTTAAAAATCCAGTGTAGTGTTTCATGATAAATCAAAACATGTAGACATAGGATACAATTTCATCAGAGATTGTGTGCAGTGTGGAGTAGTCTAGCTTAGCATGTTCCCACAGAGCAGCAGGTTGCAAATATACTCACGAATGCTCTAGTGAGTGCTAAATGCATCTATTTCAAACAACAAATGGGTGTAGTGGAGAACACATTCTAGTTGCAGGGATAGTAGATCAGTTCTTACTTGTAGTAGTTGCAGCAACAGCATCAGCATGAGAAAAGATGCATCAAAGGCAGTGTTGGCAACAGTGCAGGGAGGCACAATGCAATGTTAGCAGTAGCGCAAATGCAAAGTAATTCAACTACAGGGTCAGTAAGTGAATCAGAGTATGCACAGTAGTGTGGTGGACAGTGACAGTATGTTGTAGATGTCAAACACTGTAATGAATAAAATATATATAAACAATGTAAAATAATATAAATGATAATAAGCATAAATAATAGTTAGTTAAGCTAGTAATTAGGTTGAAGAGGCATGTCAAATAGGACATGACAATTCATGAAGAGACACTAACCTGATATATAAGCAAGCCTCTCGTTCTCATTTGAAATTCATTATCATTCATTGTTATACATATTTAATATACTATTTATATCCTCGATAAATAATTTGATATTCCAAGTCTTCTGGAGTAATTAATTTATAAAAGGAACTTTGTTCGCTTCATTTGATATCAGAGTAGTTCGGTCCTCTAGGTTGCTTAACCGGTGCACAGAGCTCGTTCTCTGATCCAAGTCTTTGGCTATCGAAATCCGTCAACCTTGTTGCCATATAATTGAAGCATTTTGCTCAATATTTGAGAGTTTCTCCTTTTCTCCGTTTTTCTAGACCTTTGGCCATACGGTGAAAAAAAATATAAATAATATATATATATATAATAATACTTTTATATATATAATAATATACATATATATTTTATATATATATATATATATATAACATATATATTTATATATATATATATATATATATTAATATATATATGATAAATAATATAAACATATATATTACACAATAATTAATATAATATATTAATATATTAATATTATATATATATATATATTTTATATATAATTTAATATATATATATATATATTATATATATATATAATAACATTTATTTATATATAAATATATATATTGTATATATATATATATATTTATATAATACACTATATATTTATATATAAATATTATATATATATATATATAATATAATTATATTATAAATTAATATAAGTAATATAATAATACATATATATATATATTATATATTTACATTAAATATAATATAATTATAAGTAATTTATATATATTATAATATAGGAAAGAAAAGGTAAAGAAAAAACAAAACGGATACAAAATCTCATACCAAGTATATTTAAAACTTTTTACATGGACAAGCCCGTGCTTTTAAAAAAAACCCATGGTAATTGCCCATGGCATTTTAAAAAGTTAAAAAAAAAATCAAAAAACAAAAAACAAAAGGAATATGTTTTACTTTTTACGTGGAGAACATTTTAACGGAGGTTTCAAAGACAACCCATGGTAATAGCCCATGGTATTTTAACATCGTGACCGTGTCATACGAAAAGACATGACCTTTATATTTATTAAGTGGGGTGACATTAAAAATTTATCAAGGAAGTAATTAAGTATATAAAAAAGGGATCAAGCCTCTTGTCCTTGACAAGCTTTGAGGACAAAGCTCTTTGAGGAAGGAGGCAATGTAACAAATAAAATATATATAAACAATGTAAAATAATATAAATGATAATAAGCATAAATAATAGTTAGTTAAGCTAGTAATTAGGTTGAAGAGGCATGTCTAATAGGACATGACTCTTCATGTAGAGACACGTGCCTGATATATAAGCAAGCCTCTCATTCCCATTTAAAATTCATTATCATTCATTCTTATACATATTTAATATAATATTTATATCCTCAATGGATAATTTGATATTCCAAGTCTTCTGGAGTAATTAATTTATAGAAAGAACTTTGTTGACTTCAAACACCAGCAACATGGTCCCACTAAAGAGGAGAGAGGTGTTGGGGAGAGAGAACACCTTCCTCGCTAAGAGGGAGTGTTAGTTTTTTTATTGTTTTGGTAGCATCAAAGAGGTGTTCTAGTCTCGATTTGTGTCTAAAAGGCTAAGGAACACGAGATCTTCAAAACTCATAAAAGGTTTTGCAAGATGAGTTTAAGCTCTAGAGACTTCCTAAAAATGACTTGGAACAAGTCTAAGATGATCTTAATTGTTGATGAGGATCTAGTCAGGTTGTTGAAGCTCCAACAAGAAATTATAAGAGCAAGTCGGTGCGATGGAAAAAGACATAAAAGGGGAGTGACTTACCTTGGCAGATCAACCTATCCAATTATACTAATTGAGCAAGGAAGTGAGTTCGAGCAAGAGAGCAAGAGCGTCAGTGATTGAGGGAGCAGCGAGAGGAGGATTCTGGAGAATTTCTCAGCAATTTTCCATAGTCGAAGAGGCAGGAAAAGGGAGGCCAAAATCTTCTGCACAAAAATTCGTCCAAGCAATCCAAGTTACCCAGTCCAATAGAGTGAGTTGATATGAAGGCTTCGTTTCAGTTGCAGAGGGTCAGATTTGAGTCCAGAAGGCAAAGGAAAAAATTTCCAGAGGCAGAGGGAGGTTAGACAACCCAGTTGGAGGCAGATCGAGGGTTATACAACTTGCATAAGGCTAGCAATGCGAAAAGCCAGAGAGGGCATTACAAGCAGACCAGTGAAGGGCCTGTTAACCAACATTTTGTGAGTGATACCCCTGGGAGAATTTTCTTTCTCCAAGATCATCCTCAGCGTACAGCCAGCAGCCACCATCTAGCTCATTGTGCCATTTCTCCACCACCTGAGACAACCATGTGGTCCCTTGCCCATCTGCCATGATCGTATTTTTGAAGGTGGGCCTCCCGAAGCTAAAGGTATGCCTTGTCATTTGGTAATTGAGTATTGTAGTTTGCTTATCATGGACACTTCTAGGCATGGATTAATGGGGGGATTCGGCAGAAAGAATGGGCTAGGTTTGTGCTCATGTCCCCTAGACCCATTTTGGATATTAACCTTGGATTCTAGTACCATAGGATCTCTTCTACTAACCATTTGGCTTTAGGGATGGTATTTCATAGGACACCTTGATTTTGGTTGCGTCATCTTGCTCCCTTATCCGCTTATATTACCCCCTTTCCACTCATTATTACTCCATTCATCATTTCTCCCACCTAGGTCCACATTCCTCCACTGGGTCCACATAAAGTTAGCCCGCCCCTTCCCCTTGCCCACACCATGGGTCAGGCATAGAATGATGCCCCGGAGGTTGATGCAGCTAAAAAGAAAAACAAAAGCATATTTGGGCCACATTCAACAGGAAAATGTACCACAAAATGCAAAAGATGGTCGGGACAAACACATTTAGCACGTGGGCAAAACCAAGCTCACAATCACAAAGAACTCCTTCAGCATCCTCCCAAGGCAGTGGATATGGAGGCACAGGGTCATCATCTTTAAGGTGTAGAACCATATCAGGTTTCCTTGATGAGGGGTGTAGGAATGATGTGGATTCAAAGGTTTACAGGTTTCTCTATGCATGTGGGATACCATTCAATGTTCTTCGTTCACCTTATTGGCATGAAATGGTTTCTGCCATAAATGATGCCCCTAAATGATACAAGAGCCCTGGGTATAACAAGGCAAGAACCGTTGGACTTGATCATGAAAAAGCAAAAATATCACATTCTTTGAATAGAATGACAAGTTCTTGGACTGACCATGGGGTGTCCATTGTATTTGATGGATGGACAAATGTAAAGGGCAAGCCATTGATAAGTGTTCTTGCTGTGTCTGTTAATGGTCCAATCTTTCTAACTGCACATGATTACTCAGACAAGTTCAAGACCGCCATCAACATTACAGAAGCATTACTTGAAACAATTGACCGTATTGGGCCATACAATGTCATCCAAGTCATCACTGATAATGCTGCTAATTGTAGGGCAGCGGGAGCAATTATTGAGGATAAATACCCCAATATATTTTGGTCTGGATGTTTGGTTCACACATTGAAACTTCTGTTGCATGATATTGTCAAGAACAAAAATGAACAATACCAATGGATTGGTGATTTGTACAAGAAAGGCAAAAAAATGATAAAATTTATTACAAATCATAGCAATACCCATGGCCTTTTCCGCAGTCACTTGAGATTGGAGTTGTTGAAGATTGCGAAGACGAGATTTGGTAGCTATTACCT
>APFE031521064.1:501828-517673 GCA_000404065.3 Pinus taeda
CTTTGACTGAAAGTCCGAGCTCAACCTCAGGCTGAATTTTAGACTATTGAACAGCATTGACCTTTGGTATTTTGGAGGTTTGACCAATCTGGACTAGCTGTTGAACAGGTCTGGTTAGTATCTTTGTCCTGAATATTGGCACATTTTCCTAGAATATTTTGAGTTGAAAATATTGCTAGTCATTAGTGCTAGCACCACCTCAGGTGAGGAAGATCTTGAGAGTTCGCAGCAGATGGAACAGCAGAGGCAGAATGAGGAGCTGGTTGATCCTCCCACCACATGTGGTCGAGCCAGCAAAGAAATTTGTCAGACGTTGAGGGACGCAGAGGAGTTCACAGGAGCTCCTACGTCGAACAAGAAAGAACACAGACAACTAGACAGGTACCAAGCATTGATGGCACAAGTCGTTAAACCTTCCAGCTATCAGGAGGCCACACAACAGCAGGTGTGGATAGTTGCCATGGTGGAGTACAGCTCCATCATGACAAATGATGTTTGGGAGGTAGTGTCGAGACCTGTGGATAGGTCAATTGTGGGCTCTCAATGGATCTATAAGATCTAGTACGCTGAAGATGGCAGAGTGGAGAATTACAAGGCTAGGTTCATGGCAAAGGAGTACGCACAGAAGGAAGGCATATACCATGTAGAGACCTTCGCCCCAGTTGTCAGATACACCTTCATCTGGTCAGTAATATCTCTAGTAGCGCAAATGGGATGGCAGATTCACCAAATGGATGTCAAGATAGCATTCTTGAACGGGGTGATAGAGGAGGAGGTATATATCTAACAACCAGAGAGGTTTGACACACATGAGAGGGGCACTCGTGTGCGCAAATTGAAGAGAGCACTATATGGGCTCAAACAGGCTCCCAGTGCATGGTATGGACAGATTGACAACTACTTGCAGAAGCTGGGGTTCGTCAAGAGTGATGCGCATCCCAACCTTTACTATCTGATGGTAGAGGATGAGCCACTCATTATAGTGTTGTATGTGGATGACCTCTTTCTGACAAAGTCATCAGGCATCATAGAAGACTGTAAGAGGAACCTAGCAATAGAGTTTAAAATGAAGGATTTGGGACTGATGCATTACTTCCTAGGCCTAGAAGTATGGCAAAAGGACAAGGAGATATTCCTTGGTCAAGAGAGATACACTAAGGAGATTCTGGAGAGGTTTAGGATGCACGACTATAGGCCTATGTCCACGCCTATGATTATGAACTAGAGGAAGATAGATGCATCAGAGGACGAGGACATAGACCCAACCTTGTATCAATAGTTCATTGGTTCATTCATGTATCTAGTCAACACCAAGCCAAACATCTGCTTTGTAGTTAACACTTTCAGTCCATTTATGGTGGGACCTAAGAGAGTGCATTAGACAGCAGCGAGGCACATCCTGAGGTATTTGAGGGACATAGACGAGTATAGGTTGAGGTATTCTCGAGGTGATGGTGTCAATTTATCTGGTTTCACAAATACAGATTAGGCAAGTAGTTTAGTGGATCGGAGGAGCACATCATGGTGTTGCTTCAGTGTTGGATCAAGGGTTGTATCTTGGTGCAGCGGGAAGCAGAACTATGTGGCAATGAAATCTACAGAGCTAGAGTACATGGCAGCTAGCATGGCCACATGTGAAACTATTTGGCTTTGGAAGCTGCTAGTGAGTTTGTTCAGTTAGAAGATGGAGGCGACCTGTATCTATTGTGATAATCAGAGTTGCATCAATCTCTTTAAAAATCCAGTGTAGTGTTTCATGATAAATCAAAACATGTAGACATAGGATACAATTTCATCAGAGATTGTGTGCAGTGTGGAGTAGTCTAGCTTAGCATGTTCCCACAGAGCAGCAGGTTGCAAATATACTCACGAATGCTCTAGTGAGTGCTAAATGCATCTATTTCAAACAACAAATGGGTGTAGTGGAGAACACATTCTAGTTGCAGGGATAGTAGATCAGTTCTTACTTGTAGTAGTTGCAGCAACAGCATCAGCATGAGAAAAGATGCATCAAAGGCAGTGTTGGCAACAGTGCAGGGAGGCACAATGCAATGTTAGCAGTAGCGCAAATGCAAAGTAATTCAACTACAGGGTCAGTAAGTGAATCAGAGTATGCACAGTAGTGTGGTGGACAGTGACAGTATGTTGTAGATGTCAAACACTGTAATGAATAAAATATATATAAACAATGTAAAATAATATAAATGATAATAAGCATAAATAATAGTTAGTTAAGCTAGTAATTAGGTTGAAGAGGCATGTCAAATAGGACATGACAATTCATGAAGAGACACTAACCTGATATATAAGCAAGCCTCTCGTTCTCATTTGAAATTCATTATCATTCATTGTTATACATATTTAATATACTATTTATATCCTCGATAAATAATTTGATATTCCAAGTCTTCTGGAGTAATTAATTTATAAAAGGAACTTTGTTCGCTTCATTTGATATCAGAGTAGTTCGGTCCTCTAGGTTGCTTAACCGGTGCACAGAGCTCGTTCTCTGATCCAAGTCTTTGGCTATCGAAATCCGTCAACCTTGTTGCCATATAATTGAAGCATTTTGCTCAATATTTGAGAGTTTCTCCTTTTCTCCGTTTTTCTAGACCTTTGGCCATACGAGAAGGAAAAATATTAATATATATATATATATATATTAATTATTACTTATTATATATATATAATACACATATATTTTATATATAAATATATAATTATATACACATATATATTTATATAAATATATATATTTTATATATATAATAAGTAATATATATATATACATATATATTCAACTTATTTATATAATATATATATATTATATATTATATATATTATATATATATATATATTAATAATATATATATATTATATTATATATATAATAACATATATATTATTATAATTTTATTATTATATATATTATTAATATATATATATACACATATATATTTATATATAATATATAATTATATATTTAATATATATATATATTAATAATATATAAGTAATATTATACATACTTATAATATTTTATATACATATAATATATATTATTTTATAAGTAATATTATATTATATATATATTAAAGAAGAAAAAGTAAAAAAAAAACAAAACGGATACAAAATCTCATACCAAGTATATTTAAAACTTTTTACATGGACAAGCCCGTGCTTTTAAAAAAAACCCATGGTAATTGCCCATGGCATTTTAAAAAGTTAAAAAAAAAATCAAAAAACAAAAAACAAAAGGAATATGTTTTACTTTTTACGTGGAGAACATTTTAACGGAGGTTTCAAAGACAACCCATGGTAATAGCCCATGGTATTTTAACATCGTGACCGTGTCATACGAAAAGACATGACCTTTATATTTATTAAGTGGGGTGACATTAAAAATTTATCAAGGAAGTAATTAAGTATATAAAAAAGGGATCAAGCCTCTTGTCCTTGACAAGCTTTGAGGACAAAGCTCTTTGAGGAAGGAGGCAATGTAACAAATAAAATATATATAAACAATGTAAAATAATATAAATGATAATAAGCATAAATAATAGTTAGTTAAGCTAGTAATTAGGTTGAAGAGGCATGTCTAATAGGACATGACTCTTCATGTAGAGACACGTGCCTGATATATAAGCAAGCCTCTCATTCCCATTTAAAATTCATTATCATTCATTCTTATACATATTTAATATAATATTTATATCCTCAATGGATAATTTGATATTCCAAGTCTTCTGGAGTAATTAATTTATAGAAAGAACTTTGTTGACTTCAAACACCAGCAACATGGTCCCACTAAAGAGGAGAGAGGTGTTGGGGAGAGAGAACACCTTCCTCGCTAAGAGGGAGTGTTAGTTTTTTTATTGTTTTGGTAGCATCAAAGAGGTGTTCTAGTCTCGATTTGTGTCTAAAAGGCTAAGGAACACGAGATCTTCAAAACTCATAAAAGGTTTTGCAAGATGAGTTTAAGCTCTAGAGACTTCCTAAAAATGACTTGGAACAAGTCTAAGATGATCTTAATTGTTGATGAGGATCTAGTCAGGTTGTTGAAGCTCCAACAAGAAATTATAAGAGCAAGTCGGTGCGATGGAAAAAGACATAAAAGGGGAGTGACTTACCTTGGCAGATCAACCTATCCAATTATACTAATTGAGCAAGGAAGTGAGTTCGAGCAAGAGAGCAAGAGCGTCAGTGATTGAGGGAGCAGCGAGAGGAGGATTCTGGAGAATTTCTCAGCAATTTTCCATAGTCGAAGAGGCAGGAAAAGGGAGGCCAAAATCTTCTGCACAAAAATTCGTCCAAGCAATCCAAGTTACCCAGTCCAATAGAGTGAGTTGATATGAAGGCTTCGTTTCAGTTGCAGAGGGTCAGATTTGAGTCCAGAAGGCAAAGGAAAAAATTTCCAGAGGCAGAGGGAGGTTAGACAACCCAGTTGGAGGCAGATCGAGGGTTATACAACTTGCATAAGGCTAGCAATGCGAAAAGCCAGAGAGGGCATTACAAGCAGACCAGTGAAGGGCCTGTTAACCAACATTTTGTGAGTGATACCCCTGGGAGAATTTTCTTTCTCCAAGATCATCCTCAGCGTACAGCCAGCAGCCACCATCTAGCTCATTGTGCCATTTCTCCACCACCTGAGACAACCATGTGGTCCCTTGCCCATCTGCCATGATCGTATTTTTGAAGGTGGGCCTCCCGAAGCTAAAGGTATGCCTTGTCATTTGGTAATTGAGTATTGTAGTTTGCTTATCATGGACACTTCTAGGCATGGATTAATGGGGGGATTCGGCAGAAAGAATGGGCTAGGTTTGTGCTCATGTCCCCTAGACCCATTTTGGATATTAACCTTGGATTCTAGTACCATAGGATCTCTTCTACTAACCATTTGGCTTTAGGGATGGTATTTCATAGGACACCTTGATTTTGGTTGCGTCATCTTGCTCCCTTATCCGCTTATATTACCCCCTTTCCACTCATTATTACTCCATTCATCATTTCTCCCACCTAGGTCCACATTCCTCCACTGGGTCCACATAAAGTTAGCCCGCCCCTTCCCCTTGCCCACACCATGGGTCAGGCATAGAATGATGCCCCGGAGGTTGATGCAGCTAAAAAGAAAAACAAAAGCATATTTGGGCCACATTCAACAGGAAAATGTACCACAAAATGCAAAAGATGGTCGGGACAAACACATTTAGCACGTGGGCAAAACCAAGCTCACAATCACAAAGAACTCCTTCAGCATCCTCCCAAGGCAGTGGATATGGAGGCACAGGGTCATCATCTTTAAGGTGTAGAACCATATCAGATTTCCTTGATGAGGGGTGTAGGAATGATGTGATCAAAGGTTTACAGGTTTTTCTATGCATGTGGATACCATTCAATGTTTTTCGCTACGTTATTGGCACGAAATGTTTCTGCCATATGATGCCCCTAAAGGATACAAGGGCCCTGGATATGACAAGGCAAGAACCGTTGGCCTTGATCATGAAAAAGCAAAAATATCACATTCTTTGAATAGAATGACAAGTTCTTGGACTAACCATGGGGTGTCCATTGTATCAGATGGATGGACAAATGTAAAAGGCAAGCCATTGATAAGTGTTCTTGCTGTGTCTGTTAGTGGTCCCATCTTTCTAACTGCACATGATTACTCAGACAAGTTCAAGACCGCCATCAACATTGCAGAAGCATTACTTGAAACAAATGACCGTATTGGGCCATACAATGTCATCCAAGTCATCACTGATAATGTTCCTAATTGTAGGGCAGCGAGAGCAATTATTGAGGATAAATACCCATGATTATGCAAACCCCTAGTGGGCAAAGCATTGCCCTACCTTAAAAGGGGGTATTCACAACTATATCTTATGCATCATCCTACCCTTGAGCCCCAAGTAGTTAATCAAAGAAAATCATAAAAAAGCAAGAGGCATGTAAAGAAGGGTGGAAAAATCAAGGTCAGGGCACCTCATCTACTACGATTGCTCCTTCCTATAGATTATAAACCCAAGTGTGGGCTTCCCTTTTATTAGCTACCCTTGTACCCCAACATGTGGCTCAGGGTTGCCCTTTCTCATCCCCTACTTCATTCACCTATCTGTCACATGCCACCACGTTTTGAAGGATGTACCTTGAACATATTATCCCCTTTAGAAGTAGAAACCACCTAATAGGATACTTGGTTAACACAATTTGAAGTTTAGGAGACATTGGCACATCTCGAAGCCCATTATGGAAAGGCGGGCCATTATGAAGTCCCCACCTTTGGTCCACGGTTGATATGCTCATTTACTCGATTTTTCTAATGACTTGTTGTATTGGAAGGCTAAGGAACACATTGGTTCTTATGCAGGATTGCAGATGGTCTCCATCTTGGGTTTGGTCACCATATACGGGATCCTAATCCTAGAGAGGGCAACATTAGCACATGTAGGGTGTGTGTTGAGAGCCATGGGCCTCCACAACAGTAGAAAACACTCCATGGATTCCCGAAGATGGTCAAAGATGCTTGAGATGTCCCCAATGGACGAGCAAGATTCACTTGGTTCACCTTGGCCCAGTCGGTCGCACAGATATACCATACACTACTTAAATTTGATTTGCATGAAACAACAAAACTGAGCAAAGAACAAAACACATAGTACATAGTTACTTTTGGACAAAATAGTCCCCCAAAACCCCAATTCGAAAAAACTGGTGCAGCAGTTTTGAGGGTTTTTTATTATTAAGCAATAATTCTTAATACAAATGTTGGTTGCCCTCCTGGCAAACCGGTGACAAAGAAATACAATGGCAAAAAATCAGAGTGAGTTTTACCTCACTTCACCGGGCATATTCTGGTTGATCCAACAACAAGACTCGCTAACCCCGACTACTTATGCGTTGGCCCTGCGTAGGCCCTGCAACAGCGTTTCAGGATCTGCATCATCTCTTCTGCCCACTGCGTCATCTTTCCTTGTTGTTCCTGCAGTTTCCCGACATTTCCGGCTTTCTGCGTGGAATGCAGCTTTCTCCTCTGCACTGGCCCTTCTGGCTTTGCGTCAAGGCTGCATGGGCCCAGACTAGCCTAGCATCAGTCCTCCAAGCTACTGCACTGCCTCTACAACCTTCTCTCCGCCTCTCTGTCAGTGTTCCTGAACTATCCCTACCCCTCAGCTGCAAGATCTCCCCAATCGATTTTCCTCCTAAGAACTTCTCACCTCAGAAAATCGATTTCCTCAATCTCTCTATGTGTTTTTAAATGAACACCAAGCCTCCTCCTTATACTTTTCCTGTTGAGACTTCAACGGCCGAGATTAAGTCTCTAATCAACGGCTAAGATTAAAACTTGACTTGATCCGCCTTCTAGATCATTCTCACCCATATTTTGATTAATACCCATTAAAAATATTAATTATTTTAATAAAATACAATTCGAGCGGAATTTTACCAAACGGTTTATGGGTTCTTGAGAACTCATGTGCCTTAGCCTCCCCAACAATTTTCAAGGCTATGGCGTTTCCGATGCTACCAAAAACTAACAAACTTCACTCTCTGCCTTGCACCACCCAACCATCTTGAAATTGAAGATAAATAAATGTGGGCTCTTGTACCAGGGACAATGACCCACTTACAAAGATAAACAATTGAATCCTTACAGTTGTCAGATATATATGCAATACTGCTCACAATTTTCAAGATTGCTTGCAGATCAGACTTCAATTTTGCAATATACAAGGGTATGTGTGTACGTCTCAACTATAAAACAAATATAGAACTCTGCCTCATACCTTAGTTTGTTGAAAAGATCATGCCACACAAGATGAACGAACTCAAACTCACAGTCACTGATTGACCTTTCTCTTCCAACATCTTTCTTCAGTCTTGATCTTTAATCCACTCAGAAACTTAGGCTCGGGTCTGTCCTTGAAGGAGGACAGAAACACAATTCAAGACTACTTCTAGTAGCAACCATTCCCTTATAGACTTATGTCAGCTCTTTAAATTGGCCCTTCATCAGACCTTAATGATAACTTGATGCATCCTCAGACAGACCTAGATATACTTCAGACTTCCTCCACCGTAGATGTTTGTTTAGCTCAGCAATCCCTTCAAGTTTTGGCACACATGATAGATCTTGGTCCAGCCTTAGAAAAGCCCAAAAAGGTGTGGATCAAGCCATAATAATACCTTAAATGAGCCTTATAACAGATCTGTATTTTGCCTCCAAGCAGTCTTATTCCAATGTCTGATTCAACGAAAGAAATTTCATAGAAGAATATCCCACTTATGATCTGCGTCTGTCAGAAGGGTATTATCTAGCAAAGCACAACACTCTCACGAACTGTCAAAGCATAGACATAAGCTGCCTCAGAAAGCCTTGGACCCGTCACCCAACCACAGATCAGCACAGAAATATTCCTAAAATTAGGCCATAGGTAAGTCTACAATATACCTCAGAAAACAAAGCTTCATTAATTTGGAAGAAGGTTGAAGATAGAGTGAAGTTCTGTCATAATATGACTCAGACTTATGTTCTAAACGTGTCCCATAATAGGCAGTAAAAAAGGGCCGAAACATGCCTCAGTGGTAGCATTTAAACCAGCCTCAAACCATCTGAAATGAGCCTCAGAGAAACAGGTCCGAGCCTCAGGGAACTTTTCAACAAGGCCTCTATATGCAGAAGACGATCTAGCTTTAAGATAGTTCAAGCACATGTAGGTTTCATCCTTGAACAAATAACAAAGGAAGCACTTTTGTAAAGAACATTGCCATAGTGGCCTCTATCCACCCTGCCTTGAAACTATTTTCACTGATCCTTCTTCTGCATGTGGGAAGACCTCAATTCCTCCTCCAGATCCGTTTGGAACACCTATTCCTTTGTACTCCTAACCCTGCTCCATTCCTCGGCCAAGAGGTCATCTTGCTACTCACAATTTCCATTACGGGGAGTGCCCTCGTTGTACTGTTACTGTTACAAAAGAATGTGGCTCAGCTTCCAAGGAAAATTCATCATCATTAGTAGCTAGAATCTCATGTGGCCAATCTTGTGGACCTCCTCAGAAATTGCAAGCATGCTTGTACTGCTTCATGTCACCCATCTATTCCATGCCCTGATACTAGATGTGAATTGCTAGTAACTATTACTTGTCCATGTGGTCGATTGACAGCAAAGGTGATCTATATTGGCCTAAATTAAGTCAATCATGTTTTGCAAATTATAGGCCGGAATTGTGAATTGTGTCCTATGACATCACAGGACACCTAATGGGATTGTGATTCATCATCTACGACATGAAGCATGGCTCACGAAGATTCTGTTGATTTTTGTGTAGCATTGGGAGGTATTACTGCATGCCCAACAGGCCTCCCAAGTCACCCAAGGAAAATTATGAAAATAAAAATAAAATTTAGTTTTTTGGGCTTCATGTAAGCCCTAAAAGGTCAAGTCGGCCCCACCATGAAGGGATGTGACTTATGGTCAAAAAGTCACCCATTTGTCTAGTATAAATACAAGTTGACCTCCTCCACTTTGACCAATTCAGACAACACACACTCTTTTATTCTTCTACTCACACGTGTGAAGTCAACGAGGAGAAATTGGATTGTTTAACCAAATATAGAAGCTGTTGTTTGACCTAAGCTTAACCAATTCTGATATGCTTCATCTAACCGAGAATCAGGTTACTGTTTCACAAATATTTTGATTAAGATTGATTGCTGAAAGGATACTATTTTGTCCAAAAGAAATTTGGATTTTGACTGCAGTTGACCATAGGACCTTTGACTGAAAGTCCGAGCTCAACCTCAGGCTGAATTTTAGACTATTGAACAGCATTGACTTTTGGTATTTTGGAGATTTGACCAACCTGGACTAGCTGATGTTTGAGCAGGTCCGACTAGTATCTTTGACCTGAATATTGGCACACTTTCTTAGAATATTTTGAATTGAAAATATTGCTAGTCATTAGTGCTAGCACCACCTCAAGTGAGGGCGCTCCTAAGAGTTTGCAGCAGATGGAACAGCAGAGGCAAGATGAGGAGCTGGCCGACCCTCCCACCACAAGTAGTCGAGCCAACAGAGAAATTCGTCAGACGTTGAGGGACGTGAAGGAGCTCACAGGAGCTCCAAAGACGAACAAGAAAGAACACAGACAACCAAACAGGTACCAAGCATTGGTCGCACAAGTCGTTAAACCTTCCAGGTATCAGGAGGCCGCACAACATCAGGTGTGGATAATTGCCATGGTGGAGTACAGCTCCATCATGACAAATGATGTTTGGGAGGTAGTGTCGAGACCTATGGATAGGTCAATTGTGGGCTCTCGATGAATCTATAAGATCTAGTACGCTGCAGATGGTAGAGTGGAGAAGTACAAGGCTAGGTTCATGGCAAAGGAGTACACACAGAAGGAAGGCATATACTATGAAGAGACCTTGGCCCCAATTGTCAGATACACCTCCATCCGGCCAGTAATATCTCTAGTAGCGCAAATGGGATGGCAGATTCACTAAATGGATGTCAAGACAACATTCTTGAACGGGGTGATAGAGGAGGAGGTATATATCTAACAACCAGAGGGGTTTGACACACATGAGAGGGGCCCTCGTGTGCGCAAATTGAAGAGAGCAATATATGGGCTCAAACAGGCTCCCAGTGCATGGTATGGACAGACTGACAACTACTTGCAAAAGCTGGGTTTCGTCAAGAGTGATGCACATCCCAACCTTTACTATCTGATGGTAGAGGTGAGCCACTCATTATAGTGTTGTCTACGGATGACCTCTTTCTGACAGGGTCATCAGGGATCATAGAAGACTGTTAGAGGAACCTAGCAATAGAGTTTAAAAATGAAGGATTTGGAACTGATGCATTACTTCCTAGGCCTGATAGTATGGCAGAAGGACAAGGAGATATTCCTTGGTAAAGGGAGATACACTACAAAGATTCTAGAGAGGTTTAGGATGCACGGCTATAGGCCTATGTCCACGCCTATGATTATGAACTAGAGGAAGATAGATGCATCAGAGGACGAGGACATAGACCCAACCTTGTATCGACAGTTCATTGGTTCGCTCATGTATCTGGTCAACACCAAGCGAAACATCTGCTTTGCAGTTAACACATTCAGTTAATTTATAGTGGGACCTAAGAAAGTGCATTAAACAGCAACGAGGCACATTCTGAGGTATTTGAGCAACACAGACGAGTATAGATTGAGGTATTCTCGAGGTGATGGTGTCAATTTATCTGGTTTCACAGATATAGATTAGGCAAGTAGTTCAATGGATCAGTGGAGCACATCATGGTGTTGCTTCAGCATTGTATCTTGGTGCAGCAAGAAGCAGAACTGTGTGGCAATGAAATCTGCGAAAGCAGAGTGTTGAAATTTGGTACCGGAGGACAGGTGGTTCCCTAAGGCTTTGATCTTTGGCCTAGGGAAAAGTGTCCAAAAGAATTTAATTTTTCTCCTAAAGTGACTTTATAATTTTTATAAAGTCCAATCTAATTTAAAAGTGACTTTAAGTGATAAAGTTACTAAGGTCTAATTTTAAAGTGACTTTAATAAAGTCAATGTAAAATTAGAAAGGAAAAGTGACTTTGGACATAAATGACTAAGTCGGTCTTTATTAAAATGGGGTGAATTAAAAAATAGAAAGTGAGATTGAAATGAGCATTTAATCTCAGCCCTAGATCTCAATCTATTTCAGCCATTGGATTTAGGAATTCCCCAAAAGTCACTTAGGGTTAGATTAAAGGAGGGAAAGGAGAAAAAGGTCATTCATTCTTTCATGAGCAGATTGAGAGAAGGAGAGCAAGAGAGCTAGGGAGATTTCTGGACAGGGAGGAGGAGGCAATAGCTTGGCACACATTCCAATGCAGCATTCCAGCAAGTCCGTACAGCTGAGTTAGCACACAGTGAAAGGCAGATATTGGGCACGATTTTCTAGAGAGGTCGTACAGCAAGTGCAGAGAAATCGAGCAGAAACCCGTACAGCAAGTGGTTGTAACTTGGCACGCATCTCTAGGCAGAAATACGTACAACTGTACTGCTGTTTTTTTGCACAAAAATCGAGGAAAACCGTACAACAGCATTTATGGCAGCTTGCACGCTTTTCTATGCAGTCCGTATAACAGCATTTAAGGCTGAAATTTGGGCACAAAAATCGAGGAGGACGTACAGCATTTATTGTTGTTCTGTTTTGCTGTTTGCAAGTTTTTCCAATTGGCTGTGAGGCACAAAAAACGAGAAAAGTTGTAAAAGTTTGCTTGCTGATTTTTCGTTGAATATTTCTCTCACTGTAAAAAGCATTTTCCAGAAATAAGGAGGAGCTTTCGAACTGGTTTTCCCCAAGAGTTGTAGGGGGTTTTTCCAGGGTCACCTTGACCAAAAATCACTGTGTTTAAATGTGTTGAATGGCTGTTTGTATGTGCTGATATTTATTTTTGTCATTTTCCAGCATTTGTAATATTTTCAGAATTTGTGTTTTCAGCAAAATTTATTTTCCAGTTGTTGAATGTATGGATATGGGAAAGGGCATTTAACTATTTTGGAGAAATAAGGTGAAACTGAAAACCGAGGTGGGAAATGAAAAATTTTTACATGGGATCAGAGCTTGAGTGCCGAAGTGCAGTTTGGGACAGCAAGGAGGAAAATTGCAGCCTGCTGGTTTTTCACTCAGAAAATTCCAGCAAGATGATTTTTCACAAACAGCAGTTTTATCTTTACTACAGCAGTACTATTTTTCAGTTTTAGGACAGCATGATGTCATTGGGATTGAGGGTGGAGGATAGGTTGGATGGGCATAACAATTACAGCGTTTGGAAGGAGAGAATGCAGAGTATCTTTGAGGAGGTAGAAGTCTGGGACATTATGGTGCATACCGCACAGAACCCTGTTGTTGTGCCTATTGATGCCTACTCAGTTGGCTGATTATAATAAAAAGAACAACAAGGGTAAGAGACTGATTCTAGATGGAGTCAAAGACCATTGTATTCCTCATGTGAGAGGAAAGAGAAATGCCCATGAGATGTGGACAGCATTGTCCAATCTCTACCAGAGTACCAATGAGAACCAGAAAATGGTCCTAAAGGAGAAGCTGAAGACCATTAAGATGGGTAATGATAGTGCAGCGGGATATCTCACAAAGATTACTAATGTGAAAGATGAGTTGTCAGCAATTGGAGAGGTCATTCCACCCACTGAGTCGATGCAGATTGCAGTGAATGGCCACCCTCATTCATGGATGAACTTTGATGATGGGGTTTGTGCATGTGAGACCCTTCCCACATGGGAGAGGTTTTGGGATGATTGCATTCAGACAGAGATTAGGAAAGGTCAACTTGGGGCAGCCAAGCCAGTTGAGCAGGATGAAGATGTAGCACTGTCAGCAGGAGGCAAGAAACGCAAAGGGAAGAAGTAGGCTTCCACAAGCAATGGTGGGGGCAAAGGCAAAGGTAAAGGTAAACAGGGTCCCACACAGAAGGGACTATTCCAAGGTGAAGTGTTGGAATTGTCAAAAGATGGGACACTATGCAGTTGTGTGTCCGGAGAAGAAGAAGAAGAAGGGGAAGAACCAGAACGTGGCAGCTTCAGCAGAGGTTGAGGACTTTGCAGATCGTTTTGACCGCGAGTTTGGGTTCACTATCTGTGAGTCCTCTAGTGTACGATCACCTACCACACAAGTTCAGAGCGAGCATGTTTTTCCCTCGATTAGTCGAGCATCTTTGGGTATCTAGTATGTCGACAGTGGGGCTTCACGTCACATGACACAAGTCCGTGAGTACTTCTCAGAGCTTTCAGAGAGTTGCACTGATATGGAGGTAGTACTTGGTGATGACAAAGTTGTTAGAGCAGTCGGTGTGGGGACACTGACAATTCAAAGGGAGTCCAAACCTCCCCTGAAGGTGTCAGATGTTCTTTATGTGCCAAGGATGAGGAAGAACCTCATATCCATCTCAGCTTTGGAGGACAGAGGATATGAGGTACTGTTCAGGGCAGGACAGGTGTTGATGTATCCCAGGGGCACTCCAGCTGATTCAGCTAGAGTGATAGGTGTACGCCATGCAAAGGTGTACAAGTTTGCATTCCAGACCCTTTTGGCATTGAGCAGTAGTACCGACAGCAGAGCTAGCAGTTCTGAGCTGTGTGAGATTTGGCACCGCAGGATGGGGCATATGTATCATGGAGCCTTGAGGACCTTGCGGGAGATCACTACAGGTGTGCTAGATTTCAGTTCTGATCACTTTGATACTTGCAGAGGATGTGCGATGGCAAGTTTGTCAAATCCCCTTTTCCCAGCAGTGACAGCAGAGCGACTGGGATTTTTTATTTGATTCATTCTGATGTGAGCGGTCAGATGTCTCATGTTTCCTTGAGTGGATATGAGTACTATGTTTTATTCATTGATGATCACTCCAGGAGGACTTAGATCTATTTCTTGAAGACCAAGAGTGAGGTCTTCAAGCGGTTTCAGAAGTTTAGAGCTCTTGTGGAGACACAGACAAGTCAGAAGATCAAGTCCCTAAGGTCGGACAATGGGGGAGAGTACACCCTTGGAGATTTTGTTGACTATTGTGCGGAGGCAGGCATTAGGAGGGAGTTTACTATTCCTTACAACCCCCAGCAGAACGGGGTTGCGGAGAGGAAGAACAGATCCATCGGAGGGGTTGCCAAAGCCATGTTACATGATCAGGGGTTGCCATTGTTCTTGTGGGCAGAGGCCTGCAATGCAACTGTTTATTTGTAGAACAGGAGTCTGCATCGTGCCTTGGGGCACATGACTCCGAACTTCCGAAGGAGGCTTTTTCTGGGAAGAAGCCTGATATTGGTCATCTTCGTATCTTTGAGTGCATTACATACTCCTACATACCCAAGGAGAAGAGGACCAAACTAGAGCCCACCGCAGAGAAGGGTATTTTTGTGGGCTACAGTGAGACCTCAAAGGCCTTTCGGATTTACATTCCTGCACAGAGGAAAGTTGTTGTCAGGCGGGATGTGAAGTTCAAAGAGGGCAGGGCCTTTAGGAGCTCACGAGAGTTAGAGTATCTGGATCAGCCAGACCCTCAGCAGCAGTTGAGTCAATCGCAGGGATCTAGTGGGCAGGGATCAGGAGGATCCGGAGGTACATCTATGACGATGCCAAGTCCGTCAGTGAGCAGTGGCACGCCGAGCCAGAGGGGTGGTGCTCCGGGCAGCATGCAGAGAAGTCCACAAAGTAGTTCACTAGGGAGCCCACTGATAGACAGTTCACACGGTACCTTAGCTTCTACCGGTTCAGGTGCAGGCAGGAGGACAGCAGACAGGCAGTCAGGAGTTCAGGCTCCTGATGGTGATGAGGAGGAGCAATTTCATTCTCCAATGGGAGAAGTATGCTCAAGGAAGAGGAAGCCCAAGTGGCTTCAGGACACCTTGAGAGATGCCACATCTGTTGCTGAGCCTAAGAGGTCGGTCAGAGAGAGTAGACCACCTGAGAGATTTCGTAGCTATATGGCAATGGCTACCAGCATCCTTGACTCTGAGCCTTCTAGGTATGAGGAGGCAGCTAGCCAGCAAGTCTGGAGAGAGGCCATGCAAGAGGAGTATTCTTCTATCATGAAGAATGATGTTTGGGAGGTGGTGCCGAGGCCTGAGGGCAAATCCGTGGTTACTTCCAAATGGCTTTACAAGGTAAAGCATGCTGCAAATGGCAACATTGAGAAATTCAAAGCGAGGTTTGTGGCTAGAGGGTTCTCCCAGGTAGAGGGAGTTGATTATGAGGAGACCTTCGCTCCCGTGGCTCGATATACTTCGATTCGCTCCATTATATCGATAGCAGCAGAGATGGGTTGGAAGATCCACCCGATGGAT
>APFE031521064.1:518106-537142 GCA_000404065.3 Pinus taeda
ATCAGATATCATTTCATCAGAGACTATGTTCAGAAGGGAGCTGTGAAGCTTGAGTATATTTCCACTGATGAGCAGGTAGCAGACATTCTTACCAAAGCCTTACCACGGGGCAAGCATGTTTACTTCAGAGACAAGATTGGTGTGGTGAGGAACATCTTCCTCGGTAAGAGGGAGTGTTGAAGTTTGGTACCGGAGGACAGGTGGTTCCCTTAGGCTTTGATCTTTGGCCTAGGGAAAAGTGTCCAAAAGATTTTAATTTTTCTCCTAAAGTGACTTTATAATTTTTATAAAGTAAAATCTAATTTAAAAGTGACTTTAAGTGATAAAGTTACTAAAGTCTAATTTTAAAGTGACTTTAATAAAGTCAATATAAAATTAGAAAGGAAAAGTGACTTTAGACATAAATGACTAAGTGGGTCTTTATTAAAGTGGGGTGAATTAAAAAATTGAAAGTGAGATTTAAATGAGCATTTAATCTCAGCCCTAGATCTCAATCTATTTCAGCCATTGGATTTAGGGATTCCCCAAAAGTCACTTAGAGTTAGATTAAAAGAGGGAAAGGAGGAAAAGGTCATTCATTCTTTCATGAGCAGATTGAGAGAAGGAGAGCAAGAGAACAAGGGAGATTTCTGGACAGGGAGGAGAAAGAGGCAGCAACTTGACACACATTCCAAGGCAGCATTCCAGCAAGTCCGTACAGCTGAGTTAGCACACAGTGAAAGGCAGATATTGGGCAAGATTTTCTAGAGAAGCCGTACAGCAAGTGCACAGAAATCGAGGAGCAGAAATCCGTACAGCAAGTGGTTGTACCTTGGCACGCATTTCTAGGCAAAAATCTATACAACTGTACTGTTGTTTTTCTACACAGAAATCGAGGAAAACCGTACAGCAGCATTTATGGCAGCTTGCATGCTTTTCTAGGCAATCCGTACAACAGCATTTAAGGCTGAAATTTGGGCACAAAAACCGAGGAGGCCGTACAACATTTATTGTTGTTCTGTTTTGTTGTTTGCAAGTTTTTCCAATTGGCTGTGACGCACGGAAAACAAGATAAGTTCTAAAAGTTTGCTTGTTGATTGTTTGCTAAATATTTCTCTCACTGTAAAAAGCATTTTCCAGAAATAAGGAGCTTTCGAACTAGTTTTCCCCAAGAGTTGTAGGGGGTTTTTCCAGGGTCATCTTGACCAAAAATCATTGTGTTTAAATGTGTTGAATCGTTGTTTGTATGTGCTGATATTTATTTCTGCATTTTCCAGCATTCTGTAATATATCCAGAATTTGCGTTTTCAGCAAAATTTATTTTCCAGTTGTTGAATATATGGATATGGGAAAAGGAATTTAACCATTTTGGAGAAATAAGGTGAAACTGAAAACCAGGGTGGGAAATGAAAATTTTTATAGAGGAGTACATGGCAGCTAGCATGGCCACATGTGAAGCTATTTGGCTTTGGAAGCTGCTAGTGAGTTTTTTCGGTTAGAAGATGGAGGCGACCAATATCTACTATGATAATCAGAGTTGCATCAATCTCTTTAAAAATCTAGTGTAGTGTTTCATGATAAATCAAAACATGTAAACATAGGATACCACTTCATTAGAGATTGTGTGCAGCGTGGAGTAGTCCAGCTTAGCATGTTCCCATAGAGCAGCAAGTTGCAAAGATATTCCCGAACACTCTAGCGTGTGCTAAATTCGTCTATTTCAGACAACAAATGGGTGTAGTGGAGAACACATTCCAGTTGCAAGGACAGTAGATCAGTGCTTACTTGTAGTAGTTGCAGCAATAGCAGCAACATAAGAAAAGATGCATCGCAGGCGGTGTTGGCACCAGTGCAGGGAGGCACAGTGCAATGTTAGCAGTAGTGCAGATGCAGAGTAATTAAACTACAGGGTCAGCAAGTGAATCAGAGTATGCACAGTAGTGTGGTGGTTAGTGACAATATGTTGCAGATGTCAAACACAAGCAGCGTGGTCTGACTAAAGAGGAGAGAGGTGTTGGGGAGAGAAAACACCTTCCTCGCTAAGAGGGAGTGTTAGTTTCTTATTGTTTTGGTAGCATCAGAGAAGTGTTCTTGTCTCTATTTGTGTCTAAGAGGCTACAGAACACGAGATCTTCAAAACTCATAAAAGGTTTTGCAAGATAAGAATACGAATGCCTTAATTAAATTAATTAGCCATCATTTAAATATTTCCCAAGTCTAACTTAGGAAAAGTGGTTAACTAAAGTGAGTTAATTAAGGAGATGCGCTTAAGCTCTAAAGACTTCCTGAAAATGACTTGGAACAAGTCTAAGATGATCTTAATCGTTATGAGGATCTAGTCATGGTTGTTGAAGCTCCAGTGAGAGATTATAAGAGCAAGTCAGTGCAATGGAAAAAGACATAAAAGGGGAGCAACTTACCTTGGCAGACCAACCTATCCAATTGTACTAATTGAGCAAGGAAGTGAGTTCGAGCAAGGGAGGAAGAGCATCAGTGATTGAGGGAGTAGCAGGAGGAGGATTCATGAGAATTTCTCAGCAATTTTCCAGCGTCGAAGAGGCAGGAAAGGGGAGGCCAAAATCTCCTGCACAGAAAGTCGTCCAAGCAATCCAAGTTACCCAGTTCAATAGAGTGAGTTGTTAGGAAGGCTTCATTTCAGTTGTAGGAGGTCATATTTGAGTCCAGAAGGCAATGGAAAAAATTTCCAGAGGCAGAGGGAGGTTAGACAACCCAGTTGGAGGCAGATCGAGGGTTATAGGACTTGCATAAGGCCAGCAATGCGTAAAGCTAGAGAGGGCCTTACAAGCAGACTAGTGAAGGGCCTGTTAACCAACATTTTGTGGGTGATATCCCTAAGAGAATTTTCTTTCTCCAAGATGGTCCTCAGCATACAGCCAGCAGCCACCATCTAACTCATTGTGCCATTTCTCCACCACTTGAGACAGCCATGTGGTCCCTTGCCCATCTACCATGATCGTCTGTTTGAAGGTGGGCCTCCCGAACCTAAAGATATGCCTTGTCATTTCGTAATTGAGTATTGTAGTTTGCTTATCATGGACACTTCTAGGCATGGATTAATGGTGGGATTCGGCAGAAAGAATGGGCTAGGTTTGTGCTCCTGTCCCCTAGACCCATTTTGGATATTAACCTTGGATTCTAGTCCCATAGTACCTCTGTTACTAACCATTTGGCTTTAGGGATGGTATTTCACGAGACACCCCGATTTTGGTTGCACGATCCTGCTCCCTTATCTGCTTATATTACCCCCTTTCCACTCATTATTACCTCATTCATCATTTCTCCCGCCTAGGTCCACATTCCTCCACTGGGTCCATATAAAGTTAGCCCGCCCCTTCCCCTTGCCCACACCATGGGTCATACCTAGAATGATGCCCCAGAGGTTGATGCAGCTAAGAAGAAAGACAAAAGCATATTTGTGCCACATTCAACAGGAAAATGTACCACAAAATGCAAAAGAAGGTCGAGACAAACACATTTAGCACATGTGCAAAATCTAATACATGAGCTCTACCCCATCATCATAACCATCACCCTGGTTCCTACAGGTTCTATGAGCATCCTTCATCATATAGGGACCCATGATTATGTCAACCCCTAGTGGGCAAAGCATTGCCCTACCTTAAATGGGGGTATTCACAACTATATCTTATGCATCATCCTACCCTTGAGCCCCAAGTAGTTAATCAAAGAAAATCATAAAAAGGCAAGAGGCGTATAAAGAAGTGTGGAAAAATCATGGTCAAAGCACCTCATCTACCACAATTGCTCCTTCCTATACATTATAAACCCAAGTTTGGGCTTCCCTTTTATTAGCTACCCTTGTACCCCAACATGTGGCTTAGGATTGCCCCTTCTCATCCCCTACTTCATCCACCTATCTGTCACATGCCACCACCTTTTGAAGGATGTACCTTAAACATATTATCCCCTTTAGAACTAGAAACCACCTAATAGGATGCTCGGTTAACACAATTTGGAGTTTAGGAAACATTGGCACATCTCGAAGCCCATTGTGGAAGGGTGGGCCATTATGAAGTCCCCACCTTTAATCCATGGTTGGTAAGCACATTTACTCGATTTCTCTAATGACTTGTTATATAGGAAGGCTAAGGGACACATTGGATCTTATGCAGGATAGTAGATGGTCTCCATCTTGGGTTTGGTCTCCCTATATGGGATCCTAATCCTAGAGAGGGCTACATTGGCACATGTACGGTGTGTGTTGAGAGCCATGGGCCTCCACAACAGTAGACAACACTCCACGGATCCCCGAGGGTGGTCAGAGATGCTCGAGATGTCCCCATTGGACGAGCAAAATGCACTTGGTTCATCTTGGCCCAATCGGCCGCGCAGATGTACCATACACTTGGCAGCTGACCCAGGACTTGTAGGATGATTTGGAATCCCCTACACCATCATTAGAGCCCTTGCAAACAATCTACAGGCATCTTCGACTCATTTGGAGACGCATGAGGTTATTATTGTACCCCCAGACCCATTGGGAGCACCATAGGTTTATTGTTTGGAGAACAAGGGGCTAACCCCTTATCCATCACTTTTGAGGGTCCTACTCTTAATTATGGCACCAATGGACCTCATCGGGCCTCTTGGAAAGCCCTACAACATGTATTATTCATCATCTAACCTCTTAAAAGGCTTGTTCTTTCATTCTTGAGCTAGTTTGGTGGGCTTGTCACCAAAAGTTAGATTAATAGAACATTATTTTTGGGGCTTATGTAGGCCAAGGAGGATAATTCGAACTCCTAATTACTCTATAAATACAAGTGAGATGAGTTCATTTGCTCATCATCACTTTGGATTGGATCTCTTATCTCTCTTGAGAATTTCACACGTTTTCTTGGAGGATGAATTGGAGCTTTATGGATGAATTTTCATGTGTAGATTTGGTTTATCTTGTGTTCAAGCTTCTCTATTGTTAAAATGTGGATGGTTGGATTTGTTCCATTACATTTAAGTACACGATTTTAATGTTATTATTGTTTTACTTTGTCATATAGATTGGATTGGGATTTTCATTGTTTTTAGGGTTAATTGTTGCATGCATTTACTGCTTAAATTATGGAATTTTCTGTCTATATAGCATCTCTCAATGTATGGGCCATGTAATTTGAATGAAATTTCCTAGGGATAATTCTATCAAGGAACTCATCTTGATAAGCCATCACCTTTTGCAAGTCGAAGTATAAAAACTGTAAGTTTTCTTCCCTTTGCCCTAGAAGGCTAGCAAGGTAGTCTTAATGTTAATTTTAGGCAACAAAGGTATGTTCTATGCTTTAGAGCAATTTTACTTCAATTTCTTTATTAGGCCAGTATCAATATTCAAATTAGAAATCATATTAGCATGATAGTAAAATGTAGATAGAACATAAACATAAACAGTAGAAGACAAGCCAATACAAGAGGACACAAGATGTGGCACCAGCCAGGGACAAACCCTAATGTGGGGAAACCCTTGATCAAATCTTCTTTTAGTCTTCAATAGTTCAACGGAGAGAGTAAAAATTACAAATCTGATGATTTATAACAGCAGCAAAAGAGCCCTAACCAAAAAAATCGACGCTAGTCAACAGAGCATATTTGACTATCAACAAATCAGTCAACTTCAGTGAACTTTGGCCTCCAAACAGCAAAATAAAACAACCCTCAAAACAGTCAAAGTCTGGTCAAACAACCCACCTACAATCAGCACTAGCTGCAGTCAACAATTGGTCAAACTGTTCAGAAATTCGGTCTCCTGAAATTTTGCTCTCCTGAAATTTAGGCCTCCTGAAATTTCGCTATTCTGCAATTTCACTCTCCTAAAATTTCAGACATGTGGAGAGAGAGAGGCCCAGAAATCCGTACCCACTCAATGAGAAGAGAGAGAGGCCCAAAAATCCATACCCAATCAATGAGGAGAGAGAGAGAGAAGTGTGAAGGTGAGTGTTCTCAAATGAGACTAAGTCACCTTCTATTTATATGCCACGTTGAGGATGAATAAACGTCACTGTTGGGCTTTTGAGCCTACATAAGTTTGTTGGCTAACCTTGACGATTTGTTCATAATCAAAATAAATTCATAACTTCATTTGTACATGTCAGAACCAGATAATCTTTAGATCAATTCTATACCTCTGGAAGAGATGAATCCAAGAAAAATATCAACTATCATAAATAAAATGCCCCATGTGGAGTTTTGCCCTAGTTGCCAATTTTCTCACAATAAGTTATTTACCAAATCCCTTCAACAAACATTAAAATAAATTCTACTGCAGTTATCACATAATTACATAGCGAAAATAACAAGCACAAAAACCAATCACATCAACACAGTTGTTTTTGGACAATTGTCCCCAGAAAAACCTAATGTGGGAAAACTGATGCACCAGATGATGGTTTTATTAATCATCAGCAATAATTGCTTTACAAGGAATGATTTTACAGAAAAACTGAGACACTACTGAGAGAAAACACCTGAGACAAGGTTCATCCCTTTCCTAGAAACTTTCTGACACCCTAGAGACCCTTCTCCCACTTTTGCGTCACTATGCGTGGTTCTACGTCCCTCTGCGTCAGCGTGCGTGAGGACCGCGTCTCCTGGACTATCTTCCCTCTGCACTATCTCTCAATACCCCTGCGTCACTTCCTCCTCAGTTACTGACTGTTGTTGATGCCCTCCTCTTCCTCCACCCTACAACTCTCCCTCTGAAATCGATCTCCTTGTCTTTGAGAATCAATTTTCCTTGGCATACTGAGTATCCGCTAGTGTGTCTCCAAATGATCATCAAGTCTTCTCTTATACTTTTCATGTTGATGAATCAACGACCGAGATTAAGTCTTTAATCAATGGCTAAGATTAAAACAGGGTTGATCCTCGTCTCCTAAAAGCTTCTCACCCTTATCTTTATTAATACCCATTAATATTTTTATTTTCCTAAGTTTAGACTTAGGAACCCATTAAAAATATTAATTATTTTAATAACTCCTCATCCGGATGGAATTTCTCCAAACGATTTATGGGTCTTGGAGATTTCATGTATTCTAGCCCCTCCACAAAGATTTGGAGCTAGAGCACATCCGATGCTACCCAAAACCAACCCAAGTCAAACTGTAGCAACTTTTTCCCTAGATCACAATTTTGGACCTGCAACTTCGACCTTTTTGCAGAAACCCTAGCTCACCCGTATGAGTTGAATATGGTAAGATAAGCTTCCTCCTTCAATCACTTAAGGTACTTCTTCCTGTTGAAAAATGTAACTAGGTTCGGTCTTCATAATGACATGTCATTATGATTTTATGTAATGTGATGTAAAGAAGAAAAATAAATTTATTGTATTGCATGCTTCATGGGTTTCATGAGCAAGAAATTTTATTTTTGAGTCAAGACTGCCATTGAGAGTCTTTAGGAATTATTTGTCATCTAATAATAAAATGATAAGAGTCATTGTCGTGTAATGAAGTCATGTTACACTTTGTAAAAGGTCAATCTTGTCTATGTAAAGTATCCTCCAAGACCTCACTTATCCTCTTCAAGTCGCCCTACAACGATGGAAGAACATGCTAGAAGAAGTCAGCCTCACTACTTGTCGTCATGTTTGCCTCACTCAGCCTCACTTGAAGGCAAGTAACTCGTCAAGCATTCAGTGAATAACTACAAAGAAAAAGGCTACTAAACAGAAGTGCGAAGAAATGATAAGGAGAGTTTCTTCTGGGCAAGCGAAGGACGATTCTTCTGGGCAAGCGAAGGACGATTCTTCTGGGAAAGTGAAGTAGAGTTTCTTCTGGGATAGCGAAGGAAGGATTCTTCTAGGCAGCGAAGGAAGGATTCTTTTGGGGTAGGGAAGGAAGGATTCTTTTGGGGTACTTGTTCTGGGCAACCGAGAAAGAGATCTAGAGACTGAGATTCTCTAGAGGAAGCCAATAAGATCATAGAGACCGAGTTTCTCTATAGGAAGTCTAGAAGTAGCTAGTGTGAAGGATAGAGACCGAGTTTCACTAGGAGGAGTTGAGGAGATTAGTTCAAGATCAAGAAGAAAGTCGAGGAAGAGAAGAGGCAGAGAATTAAGGTTAGTGATAAGGTTTTTGAGAGGATACTACAGTCAAGGGTCTTTTTCATGGTCTTGGTACTCATCAATTGAAGATCTAGAGGAAGAATTTTGATCATAGTCGTCATGCAAGAGTGACACATGGCAGCCTCTAGTGATGACACATGGTAGATTGTATTTGTAATACATGGCCACCTTTAATAATGACATGTAGCAGCATCTAATTGTGACATGTGGCACCTTGTGAGGGTGACAGGTGGGAAGATCTGGATGCATGCATGATTTTGTGTGAATTGACAAGTCATCTGAAGTGGACACAATATGCCAGTGAGTTAATTGGGTCACTTAATTGATTCAACTACACATTACTAGGACACATGTAGGAGTTTAGGAGTGACCTAGCAGCTTTTGGAGCTAACTAAGTCGCATGAATGCATGGAGGAGTCTACGAGGTGTTCAACTGATTCCATGCATTCTCTTTTCTCCTCTTTGATTCTCTCTCTCTCTCTCTCTTTTAATTTCACTAGAACCACCTCCTCCTCTCCTATGTGCATGACTAGTCCATCTCCACCTCACCGTAATTCTTCACCAGTTTAACACTAACACATTGCTACTTCACTCCTCTTTATCCTTAGTTGACAATGTGCATTGGTCTCTCTCTCCCCACATTATCCTCATTTCACCCCACCTTTCCTCTAGTCAACAAGGAAAATGGATTATCTACTCTACTTATCCCCTCGGTTAACTAAGCTTTCTTCACTTGCATTGTTAGTCACATTCAAAAAAACATCCACATCACCCAAGCGCATGGACAGTTCACCTCTCTTCTCACATCAGTTCACATTTACGGAGAGTTGGATGGGTAATTCAACCTCCTTGATCATTAAAAAGAAGAAGTTGCTCTTGGACAAGTTGGATCTTCTTCGGAAGCAACATATACATTCTTGCTCTCTCGATTTATTTCTCTCTCTTCTAGCTTCAACTCTATTGTGCAAGAAAATCACTATCTCAGTTCTGTCACATTATTCTTGGTGCAACCAGCCTGTCTTGGCGCTTGCAGAATAAAGTTTGGTTTTGATCTATTCTGTACCACTGAGTTTGACAACGTTCTAATGGATTTTTTGTGCAATATTGTAAAAGTTATGAGGCTTCCTTTGGTTAAAAAACTGCCATTTAAAAGATCTTTCTGTCTATTTCATTTCTTCGTCTGAAAGCTAACGTTGAGCATAATTCCACCATCTAAAACACAAAGTAATTTACAACTTGCTTGGCCACTGATTTGCTGGTCAAAAACAACCATTACATGTTGTTTTTACATGTTATTTTGCATAATTACAGGAGGACCAGCACATGCGAGACTACGGACACCTCCCTATGGTTGGCAAACACTAGTCCAAACAAAAAGGAAAATTCGCATGTGACACAAAGGGCAGATTTTACAAATTTCAACTGCAGAATTTAGAAGTTATTTCATCCTTTTTACAGTGCAGAAATGTGTGCTAACACTAACCCACTATTGCAATAGATTGCTATATGAAGATTTCAATCGAAATGCATATATGTTGCTTTCTTATAGGCTTTAGGCTTTAGTAGCTCTCAAACTGTAGACTTCAATAAAAAATATTTGTAATTAAAATGTCAAGAAACAGAGTTGAAGTAGCAGGTAAATGCAAAGAAACTCTGTCAATGCTCATAAATGATCAAAACTAATCCATTAGCCAGAGAACATTATTATTGCGATGAGAGCTATTCTAAAGCCCAGTATAAGGGAGATGTATAGGTATATTGTAAGAAAGTATGTAAACATTTTTACATGTTGGCTCAATATGTTCTATTTATAAAATGTAAACTAAACATTTACATGTCGGTTCAAATAAATAATAATAAAAGGTTAAAAGCAGTGTTGATAATATCACCGATATATCAGCAATATTTGAAAATATCGCGATATTTTCAGCAAAACAATATATTGGTTAGTAAATATCACGATATTTTCTATTTTGAAAATATTGTGATATTTTCAAAATATCGGCAAAATATCACAATATTTTGAAATATCAGCTATGTTTAAAAATCTGAGAACAGAAATAAACAAAAAAAAAATTATGTTTGCCGATATTTTTCGATATTTTGCAAATATTTTTGCCGATATTGCCGATAAGATGTTTTCATGTCTCTCACTGATATTTTGCCGATACCGATATTTTCAACACTGGTTAAAAATAATATAGAGCCCAGTATGAGAGAGATGTGGTGTCCATAAAATGTTAAAAGTAATAAAAATAATAACATTCAATTTGTTATATGTAGTTTTGTTTTTATTAATAAAATTACGAATAACTTTTTAGATAAAAGAAAATCATAACATACATCACATTAAAATATATAACATATAAGTAGTAGCTATAAGTTAAGATCCATTTTACCTTATAAATTAAAATAATGATTCTGTAATCATATTTAAATTTAATTAATAAGCACATGAAAACTTTAATACTTGCAATATAACAATATTTTTAACCATAGATATTATTAACTTGTAAATAGGCTTTGTTACAATACCATGGGCCAATACCATAGCTCATCAAACCACATGTCCAAAAACCATCTCTCATTTCACAATCAAAATATTTTATAAACATTTTATTTGAATTTAATTTTATAACATTTTTTAATTAAATTTAAAAAGCAAAAAAGATTATAATTACTTTTGAGATATACCTAAACCCTCTATCACATTAAATATATAAGATATAAATAGTAGCTATAGATTAAGATCCATTTTACAATATAAATTAAAATAACAATTTTGTAACCACATTTAAATTTCATTAATAAGCACATAAAAACTTAACATTTACAATATAACAAAAAATTTAACCATGAATATTCACCCAAACTTTACCATGGATATTATTGACTTGTAAATAGGCTTCGTTACAATACCATGGTTCATCAACACCACATGCCCAAAAACCATTTCTCAATCCACAATCAAAATATTTTTTAATTTAATTTTATTACATTTTTGCATCAAGAGACACTTTCTGGCCTAGTATGGAGGAGATGTTGCAATGTCCTGTTATATTGTATAATCTAAACATTTTGACTCAAACAAATTACATAAAAATATAAATAAATAAATAAAATTATTAATTAAAACATTTTGACTTAGTGAAATTTGTAATAGTAAAAAATTTAATTTAAACACTAAAATAAAATTATTAATTATTAATAATCAAATCAGCCTAGATCCATCTTAACTCTGGATCTATCAAGCTCCAGGAAGGATTAAATCTCTCTAGGTGCAAATCTTTCCTCAAATTTTGCACTCGAAAAAGGGGTTTGCACCTCAAGAGATTTGATCCCTGTCAATGCTTGATACATCAGGAGTTAAGATGGATCTAGACTGGTTGAAAAGGCATCTCTCCTAGTCCTGAAGCTAACACTAACTCAATAATAAGTCATTGGCTCTAAAATTAAAAGAGAGAAATAAATGAATAGTAGAGAAAAATAAATGAATAGTAGGGAAAAAAATATGAACCATCAAAATTAGAGACACAAAAACAGCTATAAAAATCTGCAGGTTTGTAGAAGAGCTGAACTAGAGACAATGTATTGGCATCTACAAAGGAAAAGAAAAAAACTAGAAAATCACCTTAATTGGTGCCACATGTATACGACCGACTATTTCAGATTGACCGACCCCACGAGCAACACCCACATATCGTCGATCCAAAAGTCTCAGCAACCTTACATGCCATCAACTAAAAATGTAAACAACAATTATTTATAATTATTTTGTAACATCATTTTTTTAGCTACACATGCAAAGCAGAAGTACTTGACATCAACAAGTTGGCTCATAACAAAATACATGGCATTCAATTTGCAAACGTTTACATACAATTTAAAACAGCACGAGTTACTGTTCAATTTAATTGTATATTTAAAAATGAAAGAGCAACCTGTTTAACATGGTAAGTAGTGCCAAGTAAAATCGAACATTGTAGAATATACAATTAAGGAGAGTTAATAAGAGTAACACTCTTGAAAAAATACTATATAATTACACCCAAAAAAATATGCAAAAGAAATGAATAATGTGTACAAGAGCATCAAAAAATGTACAATCACAGCTACAGCTATCTTCATATATTTTATTGTTGCAGTGGAGCCGCATTGAGCTCTGAGTAAGTAGAAATCAAAACATTTCCAGCATCTTTAATAGGCAAAAACCCTTGGTAGTGGCTTGAGAACATACCTTGTCCATCCACAACCTTTGAAATCCAAACACGGTACTACTAACATTCCATACACGAGCATCTAGTGGCTTTGGATAATCATCCCTCTAACATACCACCACATGATGGTGAAGTTCATTTGGGCACAGCTTAATACATTATCTTGTGAAACTTAACATCCATAACACGAATCCCCTAACAAACTGTTGCATCCACTAGGAGATTTCTTAGTCGCTTCCTTATAGGATCTAGGTCATTTTAGCAATGATTTGTACACCAGTTGTGAATAAGATAGACCTCAAAAATCAGAAGTAGAAATCAGCAAAAAAATAGGAAAATCTGCCCTAACTGTCACTAGCGAATCTCCCTCTCTGTTTGCACTAGTGCTTGCCAACCTCAAGGGAGTGTCCCTAGTTTTAGTCCCTGTTGTTCCATCCTGTAAATCTGCAATAGATTTTAGAAAAAACAGCAAGATAATGGTTGTTTGACCAACAGGTTAGTGGCCAAACAAGTGTAAAATTTCATAAATATAATGTGTGGAGTTGTCCTTTGCAAATCACCTTTTAATATGGAAAAATAGAGTAAGAGAGCATATTTAAGTGACTACTTGCACAAATAAAAACAAACCATAGTGAGTGGATCAAGATTGAATTTTATTCCGCAAGAGCCAAAAGGTTGCCTACACCAAGATGACTATCACGGAACTTAATGACAATGATATCCTAATTCAAAATAACAAGAGCTAGAAGAGGGAGACGGAGAAAAACGATGGAGTGAAGAGAGAAGTTTGCTTGTTTTTCTCAAGACAGTTGGAATTGGAAGATTGGCCTTCAATTGTATTTATAACAATTTCCCCCTCAATTTGTACAAAGAAGAAGAGGAGGCTGAATAATGAATTCCCCATTGATAGTCGTCAATGTGTGTGGTGGGTCAAATTAAGCACTGACTGTAGAAGACAATTGAGTTAAGTAGCCCCTGTTTGAGTTAGAATAAAGTATCTCCAAGTTCTCTCGTGATAAAAATATCTCTTGCCAACCCATTAAACTGCTACATCATGATCATCCTACTATAAATCAGTGTTGCGAAAAATAGCGAAAAATCGTGAAGTCAGCAATTTTTCGAGCAATCCCACACCCCCCCCCCCCCCCCCCCCAAAAAAAAAAAACCACCAACTAAAAATCACGATTTTTTCGAAATTGCACCACGATAGTAAAAGTCGCTGGATGTGTGAGCCCATGGGGTTTGAAAAGCAAACTTGGTTTTTTTTGTCATTCTGCTTTGTTGTCATTTTGGTTTTTTTTGTCATTTTGCTATGTTGTCATTTGGGTGTTTTTTGTCACTTTGCTTTGTTCTAATGGGAAATATGTGACCTACGGAGTGAAAATTGTATTGAACATTTGTTCTTGTCTTTGGAGAAGTCACTTTGGATCAATAATTGGATTGTTTCATGCATATTGTCTTGTAAGTACCTTGTTCATTACAAATTTCTGATTTCATGTCTAATGTATGGAATGAATTGATAATCTAGTGTAATTTTGTGCCCTAATTTTGTTGAACATCAATTTATTGGAAACTACGTCATATTATTGCATGCATTACTCATAGTATGATATGTGAATGGCAATCCCCTTGTTGATCTCATGTTAGCTCTCCCAAGTGATCTTTGATCCCCCACAAAGGTGATAGTTAGGGTTTTGATGCATATCCTTACTCCTTTGCAAAAGATTAAATCAATTTTAAGAACCCATAAACTCCATTGACCCTAGGAATAGGCATTAACCTTCTTTATTGGTGATCAACTCTACCTTTTATCCATAAATTTTCTCCCCATTTCTCTTGACCTAATCCAGCCCATTTAAGGCCAAGTGGCCACGCTAGGGCTTCGTGGAAATTCCTAGGGAAGGGGAATTTTTGGTGTTGGAGAGTCTAAATATCAAGAGGATAATGGTTGCTACAAAATCACCCGTTTTGGTAGGCATTCAATTCAATTTTGTCCATAAATTTCTGTCCTAATTGTTTGCCCTGATGTAAACCCTAGTTTAGTATTAGCTTCAACTTGGGGGCTTTTCTAGGGTTTCATGTGCCTTGAACTTGCGAAGACATATTGTGGGAAAGCCTTTCCCATCACCTTGACCTTTAGCCACCCCAACTCTGAAACCACTAATCAAGTCCTAAGCCTTGTGTGCATAAATTTGGCTTAAGGAAAATGAATTGCCCTTACTCTTGGAATGGATCTTTGTACATAAGTTGTGTCTTTTCTTTAGAAGCCCTTAGGTCACCTCATACCTTAAACAAAGAATATCTATTAGGTGACCATACATATACCAAGACTCCTCCCAATAGTGAAAGTCCATAAATATTAGGGGGTTTTGGCTGTGGTGACAGTGGGCCACTAACCCATTGTTGTCACTTGGTCTAGTAATATCCTTGTAGCGTACCCCTCTTCAAGTCCTGCTAGATTTTGCGGCAACAAACCCCAAGCTGAAACAACATCCAGAAGTACTCTCCATATCCACTGCACTCTCAATCCAATCTAAATTTGTGTATCCCTGCAACTACACTCCACCAACTCTTACATACCTCAATCTAAACTCCATTGTACAATGAAGATACCTGAGCACATGCTTTGCTACCACCCAATGAACCCTCTTTAGCTCCACCACAAATTGCCTAAGTGTGTTCACAGCAAAACAAATATTTGTTTTAGTAATGACCTAATACATCACAATGCCCTGATCAACTGCCTATACAAAGTTGAATCAACCAACTCACCCTCGGAAGCACCAATCTACCTCAGGCTAGTGATCACAGGTGTAGATGCAAGCATGCAATCCTCCATCCCAAATCTCTTTAGGATCTTAACCGCATACTTGCCCTACCCAAGGAAAATATCTCTTGGTTGTTGTCACACTGCCAATCCCAGAAGGTAGTTCATCAATCCAATATTCTTCATCTCGAACTCCAAATCAAGGTCCTCTTTGCACATCCTTATGAGTTGTCGATAAATCAAGGGCAGCTAGATTAGGGTGATTTCTCTTACTATGATAATTCCTTGTGATGTTCTTTTACTTAACTTGAAGTACTTTGTAATTAGTTTCTTCTTTACTTGATTATTATAATGTTCATATCATCAAACAATTATCAAACTATGAAGATCAAAAGAATAAGAGGACACAAAATATAGGATGGGCCAAAACCTCTTCCTTTGAAAGGAAAACCCACAAGAATTCTTTTCTTATAGAATCTTCAAATGACAAATTCCAAGACCTATGACCCTTGACAAAGACCCCTCCAAGACGAAGCCAACCTCTCCTTTTGATGAGCTTGTTCTTCACAAAATCAACCCAAGTCAAACTGTTGCAACATTTTCTCTAGATCACAATTTCCGACCTGCAACTTATTGACAGCAACTTCAGCCTTACTGCAAAAACCCTAGCTCGCATGTGTGAGTTGAATATGGTAAGATAAGCTTCCTCCTTCCCTCGCTCAAGGTGCTTCTTCCTCCTTTGTAATTCGGTTTGCAAACTTTATTCTCTTAGTACCAAATTTTGGCTTCTTGATAGGTTTGCAATTCAGTCTTGCTGCAATAAATTGATGCCCTAATGTCTTCGCACATGTGTAGCCTAAAAACAGTGCTTAAATGCTTCAATTTTTCTCTCTTTACGGTTCCCTTTCCTTCGTTGATTGTCCTTATCTTTCTTGTGCTTCAACGAATTTGCTTGTATCCTTCTTCAAGCGAGGTTGGTGGTTTCCTATATATAGTCTTCTATGAGGCTCAAATAGCCCTAATGAGGTTGACTTCACTGCTTGTAGGTCGACTTGTCTACTGTAGGCTAACTTGGTCTTGGACGGACTTTATGACACAATTTTGACTTGCATAAATTCTTCTTACATGATACAAGATGCCCAATAGCACCTTTTACTTATGACAATGACTCTTTCACTCCTAGACTTTATGACAAAGCCCAAGAAGCACACAACAGGTGCTTGACCTATAAATAATATGACCTTGAGCATGAAACTCATGATACAAAATAACAATAATCAATTTTCTTTTTCTCTTAACATCATATACATAAAATCATGATTACATGAGACATTATGAAGACCGAACCTAATTACATTTTCCCACAATCCCTCTTAACTACGAAGGTATTCACAATCCATACAAGGTACATGGACATTCTCATACTAAAAATTCTTATAAGAAGAGTCGGATTGGTAAGCCATCCCATAAGCTATCTTCTCAACTTATATCAATGCATTGCATCATATCAACCAGCATTGTCATATAGCAAGGCCTTAACTAATAGTTCTATCTCTCCACTGTCAGTTTTTGTAGCATTGGATGTGTTCTAGCCACTAAATTTGGTGGACAGCTTAGAATACATGTATTTTCCAAAACCTAGAAAGTGTTTCTGGAAATTCCACCTAGAGACAACTTAATTAAAATAATTAATCTTTTTTTAATGGTTCCTAAGTCTAAACTGAGGAAAACTAATTAATTAAAGGGTATTAAATAAATCAATGGTGATAATCTTCTAGAAGAAGACATGGATCGAGTTCTAGTTAATCTTAGCCATCGATTATGTTTTAATCTTGGTCGTTGTTGTCTCAACGAGAGATTATAAGAAGAAATTCAATGGGGGTTGGAGAACACACTTGAGACACTAGGAATTCAATTTTGCTGGGAAATCAATCTCCAAAGTAGGAGCATTCAATTGCCGGAGGTGATTCAGTGAGATCGAAACAGTGAAAGGGGGCGGGATAGTAAGGCTAGAGGAAGATTTTCCAATCCGATGAATGCATAGCAGAGAGGCAATGAGTGCCACAGAGGGGCAACACAGTGCTTCAGAGGGCAATCTGTAATTTGTTGTGGAGAAGCAGTGATTCAGTGCCAGAAGTCAGAGTGGGAGCCCGGAGGCCAAGAGAATCGATCTTCTAGACAGAAGTTGATCAGTTAGCAAGAGAGACGTTGGTCTGAGTTGTGGGACACAGCACTGCATAGGCTGACACAAGGACTGCGCAGAGGCAACAAAGAGCAGCTCATCTTAAGCCAAGGTCAATGTCAGATCGTCAGTGGGAGTGAGATTTTTCTCACTAGACTTTCTGTCAGTCATTTCTCTGTATGGATTGCTAGATTTGAGCATCCATAGTTTTGTACTTAGATTTACTACTGCATAATAATAAAACCCTCAGCTACTGCACTAGTTTTCCCAAGCTGGTTTTTTCCGGGGACACTGGTCCAAAAATAAATGTCTGCATATGTGTGTGTGCGCATCTATTCTTCCAACGTTATTTTTTCTTTCACAGTATATTATTTGTGAAGGTTGCATTGTATTAGTTTCAATAGTTACCATAGAACATAGTAAATAATTTGTTCAGTTTATTTAACAAATAGAAGAAACTAAATCAATTGTTGCAGTAGGATTCCGGATTTCAAAATTTTTGTGAAAATTTCTTCATCAGAAATCCTACTGCAATCACTGGTTTATCATCTCCTACTTGTTTACATTCAGCAAATTATTTAATTATTTAAACAACGACGAAAACACTATTGTAGACTACACATACATACAAATCATGAACTGAAAATAGAACGAGACAAATACACAAGGGGCACCATTATTTTTGGACAAACTTCCCTGGAAAAACCCAATGCGGGAAAATCAGTGCAGCATATAGAGTGTTTGTATTATTAAGCAAGCAGAATCTGAGTACAACATGTTGTCTCTCACACCAGCTAACCCTTCAAAGAAATCTCAACATCAAGAAATACATACGAGGGTTTACCTCATTCTCCAAGTCACAACTGATCCATTGAATGCCTGACTACGGCAAGCATTGTGAAAATTCCAGTGCAATCTGCTTTGTGTGTGCCAGCGTCTTGCCTCTGGGAGACTGCGTCACTTCTCTACTGGATCGATTTGCTTCTCAGGAGCTTCGACTTCAGCGTTCCTGGCTCATAACATCGAACTGAAAGCAAAATCTCGAACTCCTGACAATTATCTTGCACTGCCACTGCAAGAACCCTCTTGGCTTGTGCCAGCTCTGCGTGAGCCCCTTCCTGGGCTGCGTAGGCCTCTATGCTACCTCTCTGCTTGGTACTCGTTGGCTTGGAACTCCCTTCCAATCCAACTCTCTACTACTACCCCTCTCACTGCAATCTCGATCACCTATTTGATTTTCTCAGCAAACCGTGCTCTAGAAATATCACATTGACTGATCAATATGGTGTGTCTCCAACTGACCCTCAAGCCTCCTCTTATACTTTTCCTGTTGATGAATCAACACTGGAGATTAAGTCCCTAATCAATGACTAAGATCAAAACAGAGTTGATTCTCGTCACTTAGAAGTTTCTCACCCATATTCTTATTAATACTCATTAATATTTTTATTTTCCTAAGTTTAGACTTAGGAACCCATTAAAAATATTAATTACTTTAATAACTCTTGATGCTGGTAGAATTACTCCAAACGATTTCTAGGGTTTGGAGATCTCATGTATTCTAGCCCCTCCACAAAATTTCGAAGCTAGAGCACAGCCTATGCTACTCATATTTACTACTACATAATAATAAAACCCTTAGTTGCATCGATTTTCCCAAGTTGGGTTTTTCCGGGGACATTGGTCCAAAAATAATTGTGTACTTATGTGTGTGTGCATCTATTCTTCCAGCATTATTTTTTCTTCTGCAATATTTTATTTGTATAGGCTGCAATGTATCAGTTTCGATATTTACCATA
>APFE031521064.1:537580-555525 GCA_000404065.3 Pinus taeda
CACATCTTCGAGGAATTTCCTCTTCAACTACTCTTACCTATTGGATGCCCTACCTCATCCTCAAAGAGTATCAGTATAAACCTCAGATGCTTACCCAATCCTCCATTCTTTCTTCATAACACGAAGACAAGAATGATGTGTCTACCTCTCCCTCGCAACTAGGATAGATTTACTCATTCCTATAAAAAGAATATACCCAAGTTCCCTCTTAACTAGGGGCTTGCCCAAGCTCCCTCTTAACTATGGACTTGTTTACAACAGCAATTATCTGCTCTTTGGTGGAGATCATGGTACTATCAGCTGCTTCTAGATCTCCTCCTTTCTGCATCGTCATGTCATGGATGAACTTCAACTTCTTTATCATGGAGCCTTCTTCTTCTAGAACTTCTTTGTAGGGCATCGGCCATCTTCTACATCACTTCTCTTCATCGGAAAATGACCTTCTTGTCATCATCTGCCTATCCTTTATACTACTACCTTTTCCAAGTCATGTTTCTTTTAGGAACTTCCACCCAATCGTAGTTGTAAATGAACTTCTACAACCCTTTTTCGGTAGAATTATTCCAATCCAAGCAGATGTTTTCTTTCAAAAATAAAAAATGAACATCAAATCAACATTACCTCTTTATGATGGCCCTTTTCCATGACATCTGCTTTTTGCAACATCAACATCATTCCGCATGTTATATGAATCCATCTCCAAGACATACATTACCAAGGTTCCCCTTCTCCAACATACATATCAGTGTCTTCATATCTTCTCCATGAAGATGTCATAGCCAATCCTTCTTGTTATCAGGAGTTGATCACTTATCTTATCTTACGTGACTATAGATAAATCTTTCACAAACTCTCCTTTCATCTTTCTTCACATATTGCTTCCTCGGCATCTTCTATACATAGTTCCTTCATCATAGGAACCATAGTTTCCAACCACCTCATATTCTTCATGAGGTCATATCATGTCATCATGTAGAAGAGTTCAAGACACATTATATTCATGGCTTCATGTATCATATAGAAGGAAGAGTTCATTTTTCTGTCATCATGCTTTATGAGATAGAACATTCTAACCATTGTATCTGCAACTATGTGATGACATCATTTCTGATATCAAATATATGCATACCTCTTCCTTCATGTGGTCACCTGGACTTTCTTTGGCAGCTTCCTTTCCTTGCTTGAAGATGAAAATGCTTCAACTAAATTGTCATGCTGCACTTCTTTGTCATCATAGCATCATCCTTCTAAACTGTGGATTCCACACTATGTGGAATGTAGACCATCTACTTGCTTTCTCTAAGTAGTGGTGAATCTTCTAACAGAGATTCCAATGGAGGGTCTTGATGATCCTTATTCTGCAAATGCTTCTTTCTAATGATGATGAGGTGTGATGATCTCTTATCTGGTTATTTTGCTAGATGACTTTCTTCATTCAAACTGCTACTTAGGTTATTCTTCTAAGCTTCTAATGGAGATGTCATGTGTTATGTCCTTTCTATCATGATCACTACTTACAATGCCATCTCAATCACTACTACAATGCATCCTATCATACTTGTGATGTTTTCCAACATTACTGTTATCTTCTGCAAACTGAAAAGAATTAAGTATATGATGATATCTTAGTCATAGTAAAGGTCTTTCAGTGCCTCCTTCTTTGTCTTCTTCTTTTCTAGTTCTTCTAGAATCTACCTCTTCGATGAAATGGGCTTCATTTCTTTCCGTTTTCTTCTTGTTGTCCTTGAGTTTAGGACAATTCCTTTTGAACTGCCCATACTCATTACATTCATAGCATTGAATCTTAGACATGTCAATTCTCCCCATTCATTTGGTAGTGCATTGAGTACAATGGTGGTCCTTTCTCAATCAGACATTACTTCTCTTAGCTCTTATATTTGATCTCTTATTTGAGATACCCTCACAAGGTATGAGGCTACCCTTCTTGCTTTGGTACCTTCATCTTGTATAGTTTGGTTCTTAACAATATAATTTTTCTTGCAGTACTTACAGAGAAAAATTCCACCAATTTTTCATTGATTTGTTTTGATGTTTTCAACTTTGCTACATAAGGAATGAGAGAATCCTTGATTGACTCAATAAGGATTTTTTGAGCTCTTACTTCTCCTTTCAGATACTTTGATAGTGCTTGGGATTGCTCTTGAGGAGTTTTGGTGATTGAGCCCGTGACATATTCACTAAATTCATTTTCTATGAGCATCAAATCTATTTGCTTCTTCCATGCAAGGTAATTCGATGTCCCACCAGGTTTGGTGTTCTCCTTGCAGAAAGAAATCATTGTAGATTGAGACATAAAATATAGAATACTTATCAAGTAAAGATGTTTTTTTGACAATGATGCCTTCTTGATGATGTTGACTTCCACTACTCCTTTGTTGTTGACAATTCAAGATGCCTCCTTGATGATGATGATTTCTTGATGATTTTATTTATTCAAAAAGACAATGCTTCTTTTTCTAGATGGCGAGAGATGATTTTCTTCAAGGATGTTTGAGATGTGATCCTATCTTCAATGTGAGGGAGACTTCTTTGATTCCTTTGATGATGATGAAGTGCTTCTTCTTGCTTCCTTCAGATAGAATGAGAATGCTTCCAATAATATTTCAAGGGTGTAGAGTCATTTGAGTGGAGGTGGGGTCCTTGAGGTCTTCTTTCTTCTTTCAAGTGTTCCTTCCTTCAAGATGATGTCTAGACTAGTTTTCCTTGATGCTCTTTAGCTCTCCTTGATGACTTGATTTCCTTGATGCTCTTATTATGTTTGGCCCTTGTGTATCCTTCTTCAATGGATTGATCTTCAAGTTGCCTCTTCTTTTTGTCACCTTAGCTCTCATACCATGTTGAGAAATCAAGGGCAACTACATTAGGGTGATTTCACTTACTTTGATAATTGCTTGTTATGTTCTTTTACTTAACTTGAAGTACTTTGTAGATAGCTTCTTCTTCAGTTGATTATTATAGTGTTCTTATCATCAAACAGTTACCAAACTATGAAGATCAACAGAACAAGAGGACACAAAATATAGGTTGCTAACCAGGGCCAAAACCTATCCCTTTGAGAGGAAAACCCACAAGAATTCTTCTCTTCATATAGAATCTTCAAATGACGAATCACCTAAGGCCCTTGAGAAAGACCCCTCCAAGACCAAGTCAACCTCTCCTTTTGATGAGCTTGTTCTTCACAAAATCAACCCAAGTCAAATTGTTGCAAATTTTTCTCTAGATCACAATTTTGGAAGTACAACTTCGGCCTTATTGCAGAAACCCTAGCTCACACGTATGAGTTGAATATGGTAAGATAAGCTTCCTCCTTCAATCGCTTAAGGTGTTTCTTCTTGTTGAAAAGTGTAACTAGGTTCGGTATTCATAATGACATGTCATTATGATTTTATGTAATGTGATGTAAAGAAGAAAAATAAATTTATTGTATTGCATGCTTCATGGGTTTCATGAGCAAGAAATTTTATTTTTGAGTCAAGACTAACATTGAGAGTCTTAAGGAATTATTTGTCATCTAATCATAAAATGATAAGAGTCATTGTCATGTAATGAAGTCATGTTACACTTTGTAAAAGGTCAATTTTGTCTCTGTAAAGTATCCTCCAAGACCTTGTCACATATCCTCTTCAAGTCGCCCTACAACGATAGAAGAACATGCTAGAAGAAGTTGGCCTCACTACTTGTCATCATGTTTGCCTAAGGGTCATGAGTTGATGTATATAAGTAGCCTCACTCGGCCTCACTTGAAGGCAAGTAACTCGTCAAGCATTCGATGAATAACTACAAACCAAAAGGCTACTAAACAGAAGTGCGAAGAAATGATAAGGAGAGTTTCTTCTAGGCAAGCGAAGGACGATTCTTCTGGGCAAGCGAAGAGGATTCTTCTGGGACAGCAAAGTAAAGTTTCTTCTGGGATAGTGAAGGAAGGATTCTTCTAGGGCAGCAAAGGAAAGAATCTTTTGGGGTACTTGTTCTGGGTAACCGAGAAAGAGAAATAGAGATTGAGATTCTCTAAAGGAAGCCAGTAAGATCATAGAGACCGAGTTTCTCTATAGGAAGTCGAGAAGCAGCCAGTGTGAAGGATAGAGACCAAGTTTCTCTAGAAGGAGCTAAAGAGAGTAGTTCAAGATCAAGAAGAAAGTCGAGAAAGGGAAGAGGCAGAGCATTAAGGTTAGTGACAAGGTTCTTGAGAGGATACTAGAGTCAAGGGTCTTTTTCATGGTCTTGGTACTGATCAATTGAAGATCTAGAAGAAGAATTTTGATTGGGTTTTCCTCTTAAGAGGTGAGAGGTTTTGGCCTGGCTGACAAGCCTACACACTACGTCACTTGTCTTTTATTGTGCATATTGGTAATTGTCTTGATGAAAAGAACACAATAATAACATAACAAAGAAAAGACTATAAGCTAAGAAGTAAAAGTATATCACAAGCAATTATCAAGCAGAGAAATCTTTTAACTATTCATGCCCTAGATTTCTCGACATGGTATTAGAGCTTAGGTGTTGAAGTCAAGAAGGGGCATTCAAAGCAAGTAGACACACGAGAATCGAGCTTCAAAGAAGGATCAAATCAAGTCAAAGAACACCAAGCAAGAAATCAAGATCTACCAAAACCCTAGATCGAAGAAATATACTCTAGCAAGAGTCTTGAAATTATCTTCAAGAAGGAAGCAAGAAGAAAGACTGAAACCCTAGACACACTTCAGAGATCATCACTCATACGTCACCAAAGAAGTGGAAGCTCTTCAAATCTAAGGAATGTTGAAGAAAAGTGTAACTAGGTTCGGTATTTGTAAATGAAATTTTGATCTTTGTACTTATCAAGAAAAGAAATATTATTTTTGTAGATTATTCAAATGAGTTCCTTGCTCATTCAATAGGTCTAGGAAAGGTCAAAGAATCAAAGTCATGTTCTTGAACATGAATATGGGTCAACCTAGTCAAGTAGCCCCCCAAGACCAAGCACCATCCTCCAAGACAAAGACTACCAGCAAAACAATGACGAAAATGGTTAAGATGGCCTCAAAATGAATATTGAAGAACAGTCATGTTTGCTCAAGTTGAAGTGACATATCTATTCATGAATTCAAGTCGGCTTGCCTACAGGACAGTCCATTATATATAACCAATAGGATCTGCGCAAAAGTAAGTAAAGACATCTCGGATTCTTCTGAGGTATAGCTACAGGATCTCGAATAATTACAATGAGTAAGACTTTGCAATCTCAGTTCTTCGGATGGGTAATCTAATAAAGAATTTCGTAGCAAGCAGAGTTACTCTCGGCATATAAGATAGACATAGCACATCTACGATAATAGGAGCACGCAATCTTGATCTCAGCATAATAATCTCGATACAATGAAAATAACTCCAACACGGTGATCTATATTGACATTCTTCATTAAAGCAGTTCCTCTATCTCGGCATGCAAGTGATATACCAACAATCACAGTGTAATTATATAATGAAGATCCTAGTGCAAAGAACACACTCACTGTCTCAGTATATTTATGATCTTTGTCTCAGTACAAACTGTGATAGTTATGAATTCAGTAAAAGCACAGAGATGATCTTACTAGAAGGATAGTGAAGATCTCAGTGAAGATGTGACAATGAAGCAATAGTAATGAAGATGATCTTAGCAGTAACAAAGAAAAGGATCAATGTCTTGGTCTTGGAGTGGCCTAGCAAGTCAAGGGTCATGGTCTTGACATTCATCGATCAAAATTTCTATAAGAAGAATTTCGTACAGGTTTTCCTCTCCAAAAGGGAGAGGTTTTGACCCTGGCAGAAAGCCAAACATCTTGTGTTCTTGTCTCTTTGTTTCGGTAGCAGTTTGATGAAGCAAACACACACACTAATAATAAGAAGAAGATCAAGCTAAGATAAATTGCAAAAGCACTTCACAAATTGTTATCAACTCTAGAAGAATCACATTAATTCCACTTGCCCTAGATTCTTCAACACGGAAGGTTAGATCGAAAGGCAATCTTCTCTCTATTGAAGCAAGCATCTCATTCGGAAAAAGATCATCCTAAAGAAGGCAGTCTTCCCTCACCGAAGTAAGAACCTTCTTAAAAGGATCATCTGAAGCAACAAGTTCGTCATCAAGTTGAAGATTCTATCTTCACAAGTAAGTACCTTTTTATAATCTAATCTAGTAAAAATTAGTTCATGTTTCAAGGAGTACCATACGCTGATATCAAACTTCCTTGCATGGAAAAGAAGGATAGACATAGTCTCGAAGTAAAGGAAGTAACTGATCATGTCCATGGAAAGTTCTCCAAGCCATTCGAAGAAAAAGCATTCTCTGAATACATGGAAAGGGATCTCAAGGCTTAAAATATTCTCAAGGAATCTATTAAAGATCCTCTCACTCCCTATGTAGCTGAGCTGGAGACATCTAAAGAAATATATCATAAACTAGTAGAACTTTTCTCTAAAAGCACTATAGAAAAGATCATATCACTTAGATTTGATCTATATAAATTGAAGGTGTCAAAGGATGAAGGGATATCGCATGTCTTTCAAAAGCATCTCAAATAAAAGGGCAATTGCAAGATCTAGGATAGATGGTATCTGATAAAGAAATGACGTTATTCTCAATGCATTGACTAACGAAAAAAGGTAACCTCGTATCTACTAAGGAAGAGGAAGCTATCCCATTCATCAAATTATGGTCTCTCTACAAGGCAGAAGAAGACAGGTTGAAGAGAGAAAGTAACAAAAGATCAGATAGAAGGGATCAATCACTGACAAAGAGAAAAGGGAAATTTGGAAAGTTTGGTCCTCCAAAGAAAAAGAAGATCATGGCTAAGGAAAGGTGCTACAATTTTCTGGAACTTGGGCACTATAGAAGAGATTGTCCTAAACGTAAGAGGGTCAAGGAAGAAGCCCATATTACTAAGGAAGTGAAAGAACCTAAGGCAAAGAAGCTTAAGAAGAAAGAAGCAAAAGATCTCTACTATGATTGAGATGATCTTCTTCACTAGAAGGTACATTCCACTTGTAATATATAGATAAGAGGCTGTGTAAATAAGATAGGATGCATCAGATTAGAAAATATCATTCTGATAGAAGCATTAGAAGTAAGAGCTCGTGACATGGGAAGTAGAAAGGATGTAATTATGATTTTATGTAACATGATGTAAAGAAGAGAAATAGATTTATTGTATTTCTTGCTTCATGGGTTTCATGAGCAAGAGATTTTATTTTTTAGTCAAGACTCCTATTGAGAGTCTTAAGGAATTATTTGTCATCTAGTCATAAAATGATAGTCATTGTCATGTAATGAAGTCATGTTACACTTTGTAAAAGGTCAATTTTGTCTATGTAAAGTATCCTCCAAGACCTTGTCACTTATCCTCTTCAAGTCAGCCTACAATGATGGAAGAAATTGCTAGAAGAAGCCGGCCTCACTACTTGTGATCATGTTAGCCTAAGGGTCATGAGTTGATGTGTATAAGTAGCCTCACTCAGCCTCACTTGAAGGCAAGTAACTCGTAAAGCATTCAGCAAATAACTGCAAAGAAAAAGGCTACTAAATAGAAGTGCGAAGAAGTGATAAGGAGAGTTTCTTTTGGGCAAGTGAAGGAGGATTCTTTTGGGCAATCGGAGGAGGATTCTTCTGGGTCAGCAAAGTAAAGTTTCTTATGGGATAGCGAAGGAAGGATTCTTCTGGGGCAACGAAGAATTCTTCTGGGGTACTTATTCTGGGTAACCGAGAAAGAGATCTAGAGACCGATATTTTCTAGAGGAAGCCAATAAGATCATAGAGACTGGGTTTCTCTATAGGAAATCGAGAAGAAGTCAGTGTGAAGGATAGAGACCGAGTTTCTCTAGAAGGAGCAGAAGAGAGTGGTTCAAGATCAAGAAGAAAGTCCAGGAAGGGAAGAGGCAAAGCAATAAGGTTAGTGACAAGCTTCTTGAGACAATACTATAGTCAAGGGTCTTTTTCATGGTCTTGGTACTCATCAATTGAAGATCTAGAAGAAGAATTTTGATCGGGTTTTCCTCTCAAGAGGTGAGCAGTTTTGGCCTTGGCTGACAAACCTACATACTATGTCACTTGTCTTTTATTGTGCATATTGGTAATTGTCTTGACGAAAAGAACACAATAATAACATAACGAAGAAAAAACTATAAGCTAAGAAGTAAAAGTATATCACAAGCAATTATCAAGCAGAGAAATCTTTTAAGTATTCATGCCCTAGATTTCTCAACACTTCCTCATTTGTAATTCAGTTTGCAAACTTGATTCCTTTAGTACCAAATTTCGATTTCTTAATAGGTCTACAATTTGGTCTTGCTACAACAAATTGATGCTCTAATGCCTTCACACGTGTAGGAGATGGTAGCCCAAAAATAGTCCTTAAATGCTTCAATTATTCTCTCTTCATGTTTCCCTTTCCTTCGTTGGTTTTCCTTGACTTTCTTGTGCTTCAACAAACTTTCTTGGATCCTTTTTCAAGTGAGGTCGATGGTTTCTTATATATAGTCATCTATGATGCTCGAACAACCCTAATGAGGCCGACTTCACTGCTTATAGGTTGACTTGTCTCCTGTAGGACAACTTGATCTTGGAGGGACTTTATGACACAATTTTGACTTACATAAATTCTTCTTACATGATACAAGATGCCCAATAGGGTCTTTTACATATGACAATGACCCTTTGACACCTAGACTTTATGACAAAGCCCTAGAAGCACACAATGGGTGCTTGACCTATAAATAAAATGAGCTTGAGCATGAAACACATGCTACAAAATAACAATAATATTTTTTTTCTCTTTACATCAAATAAATAAAATCATGATTACATGAGACATTATGAATACCGAACCTAGTTACATTTTCCAGCATGAGCCTCTCTGATCCTATCAAAAAGAGAGCATTAACATGAAGTACTAAACTGAGCAGCTCACCATCAACAACTACATAGTATATGTTGGAGTCTGGCTCACTTTTGAGGAAGTCCAACCCAAGTAGGTACCCATTAATCCTAGAGTACCATCCATTAGGTGCCTACTTAAGTTCGTACAAGGTTTTCTTAAATTTGCATACATGGGACTCCCTCTCATGCACCTCAAATCCATCAGGCTACTCAATACACACCTCTTCCTCAATTACCGCATTGAGGAACGCAGTCTTCACATCCATCTGATCTATTATCCACCTCATCTATTAAGCAATAGATATGACCGCCCCTGATAAATGCATATATGGAAATAGGTGCAAAATTTTTCTCGTAATCTACTCCCTCCTAGGAGTACCTTCTTGCTATGAACCTTGCCTTATACTTCTCGACACTGCCATCAGTTGCATGCTTTATCTTGTAGATCCATCGAGAACTGACCATTGATTTCCCCTCAAGCCTTTGTACAATCTCCCACAGATTGTTCCTCATGATGTTGTTGTACTCTTCCATCATGGCATCCCTCTAAACTTGGTATGCTACCTCCTCAAAGGTAGAAGGCTCAGACTCACCAATGTTGCTCATCAAGGCCATATAACGAGAAAATCTGGCAAGTGGTCTACTTTCACTGAAGGTCCTGCTAGGAGCCTCCACATGCTCCTCAACATCCATCAAGCTCTGCTAGGCCCATCTCAGCCTCCTAGTAGAGCTCGAAGGAACATCTCGCTCCTCCACCTAATCATAAAGTTGTGTCCTTGTTGGTGTTGTTGGCCACTGCTCAACCTTTGAAATCTCTCACTCTCAATCCTCTGTCACTAATGGATCTGACCCATGTAACCTCCTAAAGGTCCTACCCTCCTCAAATAAGGCATCCCTACTGATCACTATCTTCCTCTACCTTGGAATGTAGACACTGTAGGCTTATGAGGTCTCATTGTATCTAACAAAAATACCCTTTTCCAATGAGGGCTCCAACTTAGTCCTCTTCTCTGAGGAATATGGGCAAAAACTAAACTACTAAATATACAAAGATGGTTCATCTCTAGTCCCACTCCTATATGAGCCTCCTCAAGAGTCATTTCCTCCATTTCCTTGCGAGGACTCCTATTATACAAATATACAATCGTGTTACATGCCTCCACCCATAAAAACATAAGTAGATCCTCATCATGGATCATGGCCTTGGCTACTCCGATTATAGTCCTATTCTTCCCCCCGGCCACTCCATTCTATTGTGGATTGTCTAGACTCTAGCACTATCAATTCCTTCTTCATTTCTACCTTCCTGTTGAAACTCTAGAACTCACTAGAGGTGTACTCGCCTCCATTATTTGATCTACACCCTTGATATTCTTCCCAATTTAGTTTTCCACAAGATCTTTGAACTCTTGGAACCAACTGAAAACTCCACCCTTGGCCTTTAGAAAGTAAATCCATGTCTTTGTGAAATAGTCATACACAAATGTCACAAAATAACTAAACCCATATATAGACTCCACCGACAAAGGACCACAAACATCAGAATAAACCAAATCCCAAACTCCCTTTGACTTACTCTCACTATTAAGAAATGTTGTCTTGGAATGCTTGCCAAGCGCACATCCTTTACACACACCATCCTACTCTACACTGAACTTTGGAAGACCAGTGACCATCTCCCATAACAATGGTAGAGCACTATAGTGTAGATGCCCCATCCACGTCTCATAGCTCGCTTAGGCTATTATTATTGTGTACAAGGGCTTTCACTAGTTGTCCTCTCAATAGAAATAAGTTACTCTTTGCTACCTGTTACCACTCAAACTAGCAGGGGTCCTAGGAGGGGAACATATAGATTAACTACTAGGTCAAGTGGCAACATTGAGCAATATCCCACTGTCACTTCAGCGAAAACTCCCTGCTCTTTGCAAACTTTCACCAATTGGAGGAGTCCTAATATGAGAAGAATCACTAGAAAAGATCGACCAATGATGGGATGAAAAGTGATTCCAAAAGCCTATTCACAAGAGAGGTTCAGATATTGGGCTAGCTTGCTATGGAAGTAAGATGGAGGGCTCTCTTAGAAGGGCTAAGAGGATGCCTAGACCTAGGGTTTGAGGAGTGTTACTTAGAAAGAAGTGCCCAAGACCAAGGAATCTTAGAAGACTAGGGTTTCTAAGTGATCTTTGTGAAATTGAAGTTATAAGGTAGTGGGACCACAAAGAAGCCCAAGTGGGCCCAAAGGAGGTCAAGGGTTTGGATTGGAGCAACAAATTGATGATCATGACCAAGTTAGGGATCAGAATAGGATCAAATGAATTGAATTTCTCTTGGAATTTGAATACAGTGACCCTAATGAAGCCACCAACCAAAGGGAACCTAGCAATGAGAACGATCTTCAAGTCAGGGCTTGAAATGTCTTGAGATTCCACCATGTGATCGACCTCAAATTTGGAGGAACTCTCCAGAAGACCACAGTGCAGTAGTTGACCGATTTTCAAGGTTTTTCAATGGCTAGAAATTGTTCAAGATGATGCCCTCGAAGACCTGCCAGGTTAGGGCCCGGGAAAGAGGAAGACGAGTGAGCAGAATATTCTTTTGTGATCATCTTAGGACTAGACCAGTGCTTATCCAATTGGGAGAATGGAGTCTAAAGAATTCAATGCTTAGATAGGCTTACTTCCAACCAAAGAGTTCCCTAGCAACTTTGTATGGCCTTAGCAGCAACTAGGTTACAAAGGAAATTTATATTTCTTTATGTTATAAAATGACGACTTATCAAGGAAAATCATGAAAAATCATGTACCCCTAGGAAAATAATTCACCATACTTCACAATAATCACATGAAAAATCCCTCACAAAGACAAATTAACAACTTTGCACAAGCCAAAGAGCAGCTACACCAGCTTCATCAACAAAAATATTTCATATATTATTCCATGAGACAAAATTACAAGATAAACATCAAAAAGTACTCACAAGTATAGTGAAATTATTCCAATCATCAAGATGCAAGAAAATCGAAGCTCCAAGACAAGAAATTAAGTTATTCCAAACATTGAAATGCATTAAATCTCCAATTCGTCCATCAAAAGCCTGGCAAAATTCCTAGAAGAAACAAGTGATTCAAATCCAAGTGTTGATGTCTAGGTCCCGAAGTTGGAAAGGTGGTGTTGGTTATAGGCCTCTGATTTCGGATACACACCTGGATCCCTGGGTTAATGGTTAGCAAGTAAGCCTAATGGTACCTATAGAGGTTGAAAGCTTGAGTCCATCTTAGTCCCACACAGATAGATTACCCTAGTCAAGAATTTAGTCCGGGGCATTATGATGCCTAAATTGTTGAGAGAGCAATGGATAGATTGCCCTGGTCAGGAATCTAGTCCATGGCATTGTGGTGCCTAAACTTCTTCGTAGAAGATGTGTTTTGAGATCTTCCATGTACCTCGATTGTTATATGTAAATATGAATACCTCCCAAGTTAAGAGAGAGTGTTGAAGAATGTAACTAGGTTTGGTCTTCATAATTGTACTTGAAGACAAAATGTAATATATATTTGTCAAAAGAAAGCAAAAAGAATTTTATTATTAATTTAATTGACTTGTTAAAACATGGGTTTCATGGATGGGTCAAATGTTATAGGTCAAGCCTCCATTATAGGCTTTAGGTTATAGTCAAAGTTTGTTTGGTCAAAGACTCCTCCATCAGAGTCTACTTGTTGTCAAATAAATCCTCATCAAGCCAATCTCCTCAAAGTCTCCTTCAAGTCAGCCTCAAAGGAATTATAATCAAAAGAACACATGTCGGCCTACATAGAGATGCATCTCTTCATAATGATCATCTCAGCTCATTTATGATGGACGGACCACTATATATACAAGTCTAGGATTTCGCATAAAAACACAGAACAGAAGCTTGCGTTTTAGAGATGATTTCGATGATCATAGTGAGATAATTCCAGTGAATTTCAGAGACAAATGTTTCGGTGCTAATCACAGAAATTCGGATCTCAGAAAGGAAGTTTCAGTGCCATCTCAGAGAAGAAGTTTTGGGATATTACAGTGACCACAATTGCGGGCTATTACAGTGATCAAGGTTTCAATGCCATCACAATCTCGCTGCTATCACAGTTTCAGTGCTATCATATTTCGATGCAAACACTGTGAGGAAGTCTCACCACAGTGCCATAGTCTCTATGAAATCTCGATAAAGGATTTCGGTGCCATGTTATCATAGGTCTCGGTGTAATTACAGTGGTGAAGATCTTGGTATTTTTACAGTGATGAAATTGTGATGAGATCTTGGTGCATTATAGTAATGAGGTCCTCGTGCAACTATAGTGGTGAGATCTCAATGTACTTACAATGATGAGATCTCGGTGCAATTAATAGTGATAAAGTATTTGATGCCAACACACTGACATGGATCTTGGTATGAAAACACAATGAAAGGAAGAACAAACAAGGATGACTTGATGGAGGTAATCTAGAGTCTAAGTTGTAAGGGTCTTGGTCGTCTCATCTTGAATCTACTGAAGGAAGAATTTCAACTGGGTTTTCCCCTACAGTTTGGTTTTGACCTGGCAGCGTGCCTATATCTTGTGTTCTCTTTTATTTGTTGCTTGGCATTAGTCTTGATGAAAAGAAAAGATAATTCAAAAGAACAAATAACAATAATGAAAAACATCCCAAGATAATGTCATAATAAGAGAAATTGTGTAACTGCCACTCTTTGGATTTCTCAACACATTCTAGGTCTAGTTGCACTAACAATTTACCTCCAAGCATAAGCTTGGTTGATGGACTTCTAGGGCCACCCTTCTAATCGAGCTTGAGGGAATTAGCAACTCTTCGGTGGTTAACACGAAGACCTTGTAGTCGTCAAAGCCACAATCTCTATAACGCCGAAAGCATCAGGTGATAGGAGCCTAACAGAAGGTATCATTGATCAAGCTTGTGCTTGCTTCCTGTTGGCCTCCTCCCCACAACCTACCTTGGAGCCTAGCTTCAAAACAGTTAAGGGACGGTCATACTTAGATTAGGCATATAACTAAACATAACCAAGATCCATACATCACACCTAGATACTAGGATCTGCATCCGCATATATTTTAGTGAAGCATCTAAGCAGCAGTTGTCCATCTGATTACTTGGTCTTAATTTAATAATAAGCAAGAGTTTTAACTCCATAAGGCACTGGTCTCACACTTGAATTTAACCTAATCCTTAAAAATCTTGCTAAATTTAACCAAGTACCTAGGCCACTCAATTGTGTCTCCCGAATAGGTCGGTTACCAACTTGTCCTTTGCTTTTACATTTCCATAGGGACTACCCCCCATAGTCTGTTATTGGGCGACAGCTAGAACGAACTGGGCACGGATTAGCGTGACAGCCCTTGCCCTGAGTCGTTGTCGCGGTGTCTATAGAATCTGATCGACAACACTGCCAAGGGAGAAGGAGGTCGAGTAAAGGCTTGAAGGATGCAACAAGGAGTTCTGTGTGAGGCCAAGTTAAGGAGTTTGTCAACCAACAAGACGCAAGGTGTCGAGGTTGAGGTTGGATCTGTTGAAGCAAGTCTAAGGTTTGAAGTGGAGGGTTGCAAGAAGAATAAATAGGGCAGGATGCAGCACAAAGGACCCTAGTAAGGTCATCCAAGCCAGCAAATGAGGGGTTGAGGCCTAGATAAGGCAAGTCAAGGATGGACAAGGCCTAAAGGCAGTTGGCAGAGGGTAAAAGGAGGCCTGTTGTGGCCTATCGCAAACCAGAAAGGATATAGGAAGCGATACAGGAAGGCTAAAGGGGTTGGTTGAAGGGTAGAACTAGAGGCTGAGGTCCTAAGTAGCGAAGGGCTAGTTTGTTGGATATGTTAGGGCTGGATCAAGAGGCTAGGTTGGTTTGTTAGGTGCCAAAGAGGATAGGTTGAGGCCTACACAGTGCTAGTAGGGCCTAAAGAAGGGCAGAATAGGCATACCGAGGGCTGCTGAAGAAGTTCAGGGCTAACAGCAAGGTGATTTAAGAGTTGCCACATCAGTTGGAAGGAATCAGTAGTGACAGCAAGGTTAATTTAGGGGCATGCGTAAGCCCTACGACAACAATTTAACGAGACTAAATAGTTGTAAGTATTTTGTATTATATCATTGTACTAGGGTTTGTAAATGGCCATGATCCCTAGTATGGGAGCCCTAAGGCTTTCTTATTGAAGCACTAATAAGGAACATGTTTTGGGCCATAAATCATGTTATTGTTATTGATCTCATTGTTGTTACATTTCGTTGTGCAAAGTTGGTTTTGGTTGGGCATCTTCAGTGTGTTTATGTTCCTAGCTAAGGCATAGACCAAACCTAGGGCACATGCAGTTCCAACATAACATGATCTGAAACTCACTTGTAAGTGATCGCAGTTACTTAATTAATGAATGAAGGTATTACAGACTCATGTGCTGGTGTGTGTCTATGTTATCTTAGGCAACGGATCGATAAGATTGCAAAATACACAGACATTGGAAAACAATAAGAGAAACACAGTAATCAAATACAAGAACACAACAAATTAATGAGGATTTCACCCAATCCTCCTGGGCTATGTCTTCGGTCCATCTTTCAGTGGTGGCCTTCTTTTATTGTGTCTTTAAGCAGAGTTTTTACAATGAGGAGCTCAATTTGAGTCTCTTGAAACAGATGATGCTTAGTAGGGTGGTTCTTGGATTCCACAAGCCACTAGAGTGCACAAACTCTTCCTTACCAAGTCTCGACCTCAACTGGTCTGAATGGGATGAGTCCAATTTGGTACTTAGTTCTCGACAGATATCCTCACAGGGATTGCCTGAACCTCTCAAGCCTTATGTCTACTCGATGCTACCTTAGCTTTGCAGGTCAGCTCGGCTCTCTGTTGCTTGCTTCACTGTTCTTCTTCATCCTCTTTCACTGTCTTTTGTCTCGCCTGTTTTTTGTTTTCTGTTTGTTCATGGCTTAAAGCCAATTTGTCTCATGATTGTTCGCTTCCTCTTCCGCCTCTTCAGATCGCCTGCTGTTGTTCGCTTGGAATTCCCTACCTTCGCGTCATTGCCACTGTGTAACATCTCACAAGGAAGTGGCCACTTGTCCTCTCACGAACTGTGCCAGCTCTTCCTCAAACGGTTTGGTATTTAGGTTACTTTGTGTAATGATTCATCCGCCAACTCAGCAGTCCAATCAGACTTCAGACTTTTATATGCTGTTGCTTATTTCTCCCTCCAGATCTGGTCATTCATCGGGTGCAATCTCCGTCGCTAGATCGGGAGCCCCCAAATCCCACGGTGTTCGCTCTTATCGCGCAATTGACTTACCCAAACATTAGCCCGCGATGAGAGGCGATTTTCTCTCTCATCCACCAGACACACGTCGTTCGTTGTATGGCATTGCTGGGTCTCTTGACAATTCCGCTTATCGCCCAAAACACCTCCAATAGTCCGTCGATTTTGGAGCGCAGGACCCGCCTTTCACTTTAGCGCTTTTCCCACGGTTCTCTGGCTTCCCTTGTGACCGAGTGCTCGAGACTTTTCCATTTCGAGGGGTATCAGAAATGGCCTCCGTTTTCTGATCCGAGCTTCCCAACTGCTAGTTTGTGTCCTGCGCGGTCTCCATGGGCCTCGGTCAGCGCGCTTTGACCGAGGTCCTCGTCGTTCTTTGCTGGCTACAAGCTACCACTGTCAAAAGGTCTTCCTAATAGCTCGTTGTTCACAAGTTTTTGAAGTCTATCATGATTTGATACAGTCATAGAAATTTGAAATTTTCATGGGTCCAATTCGAATCACGGTCTTCCCACTAAAAAAACTTTTGGACCACCAAAAGTTGGTTTTCAAGCAACGACTAAGTGAAGGTACAATTATCTCACTTGTCCAATCTCTATCCACTTTGCACTGCTCGGTTTTGAACCCTTGAACCCAACTCTGAGGTACTCAACATCTCCCCTGCGCGTCGTCCTCACCTTCCTCTCCATAACTGTGTCTTCCTACAATTCATTAAGATTCAAGTAACAAGTCATCAATAGAAGGCAATTGACTCTGCTCTTCGGGATCCTCAATTAGTGAAGTTTAAATAGTCTCAAGCAATCTGCATTTACGACTCAGTAGATGTGCATGCAAGCTGGTAGATCAAGGCAAAAATCATTCTCACCAATTTTCTTAAGTATTTTGAAAGGTCCATACCCGATAGGCTTTAGCTTTTTACATTCACCTTGCATCCTATCCTGCTGATATACAGCTAGACTTGGTCACCAACCTGGAAACTATGCTCCATCCGATGCTTGTCATGCCTTGCCTTGTATTTGGCTTGGCTCCTTTCCAGCTATTCCTGTACTGCCTGGTGGATCTCTTGGATTTGTTCAATGAACCTAGTTGCCCTATCCACATCACTGTGTCCCTCAACTGTGGTGTATTTACCAAAGACAAAATCCAAAGGAGACCTTGGTGTGAAACCAAAACAGGTCACAAAAGGAGACCTCTGTGTAGAAGAATGTTTTTCTCTATTGTAAGCATGTTGCACATAACATAAATGTTCATCTGAAAGCTTAGGATGCTTGCTACAATATCCCCTGAGTAACTGGATCACTGTCCTATTAACTCCTTCGGTCTGGCCATCGGTTTGTGGATGGAAAGTTGTGTTTTTCTTCAGTTTGGTGTCCATTAGTTCCCATAGACTTGACCAAAGCTTTCCCACAAATCGGGTGCCTCGATCAGATACAATGGAAGTGGGTAATCCAAAATGAACCCATACATGTTGAAAGAACAGTTTTGCAGTTTTTTCAGCTGTAATCTGTTTATTATAAGGTATCAAAAAACACATTTTGTTGAACCTATCCAAAACATAATCATGACCTTTCCAAGATTTAGGCAGTCTTCCAACAAAATCCGTGGGAACACTTTCCCAAGGGTGAGAAGGAACTAGTAGTGGAGTGTACAAGCCTAGTTTTCTGTTGTTGGGCTTGCTTTTAGCACACATGGTACACCCTCTTACATATCTAGAAACTGTCTCATTCATTTTTGGCCAATAA
>APFE031521064.1:569854-593926 GCA_000404065.3 Pinus taeda
TGCCCAGTACCTCCTTTGTTTACTTTCATGTGTCTTTGTTGCATTCTTAGAATAAAATCTGTTATTTAGATTAAAATATTGCTTTGTTACTTAGGTCATTTTTTATTGTTAAAATAGCTTTTCATGTTCAGATTTACTTGATAGGTTAATCACAAGGAAGATCTTCAGAAAAAGGCTACCAAGCACCTTGGATCTCACCTCCCCCTCAGTGGAATCATGAGCTGGGACCAAGGTGACCTTGCTGCCACCAAAAACGCTATTTTGCTTTGTCATGCAATCCTTAGCGTTGGAATTCTCATTTGCAGATGCTGATATTAGTTGTGTTTAAATGCTTCAGTTTATGATTGCTTAGTTGCATAGTTATTTCACGTATTCCATTTCGAATAAACTTCTGTTCCATTTCCTTGCTGTTATCTAGGTCAAAATAGATTAACGTAACTAGGTCTTTGATTTTCCAAGTGTTTGATTGTCCAGTTTGAAAAACGACTTGCAGAGCACCTGTATTACCTCTCTATCTACCTTTCCTCCATCAAATAATCTGCTCCAACCCTTAGTCCATGATTCCTACCCTTCATTTGCCATACTTTTCCCACCTTGCCCTAATTTCTACATTCTTGTGCATCATCGCTTCCTCCATCCTCGAACAAATCCAATCGCCCCTTAGCCTCATCCACCAGGTCCTAGACCCCTTAACATCGTTATCCAACCTCCATTTCCACTTTCCCACCATTTTTCCTCCATCAACCCTCCAAAATCCTCTTTTCGGAACATCCTATAGAAAATTACACAACATCCTGTAGAAATTCCAGAACATCCTGTAGAACCCCTGTAGACTTCCTGTAGAAGCTCACGAAAGCGGTTTCTTGAAAGCCAAACAGTATGAAACTCTCAGGAAGGGTGCTAGGGACCCCTTAGGCCCTCTCTGAACCTTCCCAACCTCCTGCAAGCATTTTCTCTCGCCGATCCACCTCTGCACAGTCAAAAACAATGAAAGCACATGCATGATAATGCTGACAACTTATTCAAAAATACAAAAAGATGTTTTCTTCAGATAGTGATAACTTAGACACATGCATTTTACCTTCCTAGAAGTCAATGGCACCTCTGTCAATAGCTCGCATCCTCTTTTTCGCATCAGTATGACTAGATGGTAAAATTAGGGTTTGCTAGGGTTTGCATTTCCTTTCAGCTTTTCAGTTTCTTTCCGCAAGTAGATTAGCTTCGTTTGAGTTAGCTTTCGGCCATCAGTTAAAAAGCTTCTTCTCAGAGCTCATAGGAATTGGCTTAAGCCCCTAGCGGACTTATGTCAGCTGACCAAGTGACAGCTGCGGCAAGAGCTAGTACTTGTGCATACAACACCGTCGCTTCCAAGTTTGTTACGAACTACCGGGTTGATAAAATTAAAGAAGGGAGTCCCAGGAGTTGCAGCATTATCGCTGCAATACTGGGGCCCACCACTGCCCTTGTCGCTAATACCTGAATTTTTGAATTATAATTTTATATCACCTAACTGCTGGACTCTTGTTAACTGTTTGAAGTAATCATGTTTCCAAACTTTGCCATATTGTGCTTCTAATTCTCTTGTAAATAAACCCATAGTATAATGATAAGAGGCTTCATCTTAACTATCCATTGATATTATTGATAAGGTTTAATCTAACAGTTAAAGGTTGTTATGTGAATCCTTTGCTTATCATCCAGAAATTATGCAATTCAAATAGTGTTCTATTCGGTTTAACTAGGTAAATAACTTTGTTCCATCAAATTTCTTTAACTCAATTTTGGGAAAGTTTACTTCCTTTGGAAATCATCAATAACTAACCCCATTATTGGAGTTAAATCCACCTGGAAAGGTTGTATTATTGTAAAGTTGTTTAACCTCACTACTACATTTATTTCCATGAGTCTTGTTACCCCTCATTTCAATAAGGGTACAGATGTACCTTTTCATTTTTTGTAGCACAATTTTAAACCCAAAGAATGCAAGTCAAAAGCCCTGCAACACATCTAGATGCCCTAGATTATGTTATCCTAGGCCTAGTTTGGTCATCAATGGCCTATCATTTTGGGCCAAGTCCCTAATCCTTTTTTCCTGTAAAGGATCAAGGGGATTTGGATGGATCTTAGCAAGACTTGTGTCTGAAAGGAGCCATCAATTTTTAGTTGATCTCACCACTGTAGAGATTAGTTGAGCCAGTGTCAAGCACACCTTTGGCATTCCCCCATGGTTGTGTCATTGAGACTGTATGCATTCTTTGGCCATGGTATATTCATTACACAAATCTCAACATTGCAGTCTCACAGCTTTCCCATATGCTCAGGTTTGTTGAGGCAGTAAATGCTTCCCAATACATGCAATCCCGAAAGGCAAAAAGTCAACTTAGTCTCAAAATATTCTACAAAAAATCTAGATGGCATGCCACAATGAAATTTTTCCAAAATCTAAGAGCAAGAAAATGCGGTCCAATAGTATGTGGTATTTTCAAGTGGCATATCATGGCCAGATTTTGACAGAAATTAACATGCAATCTATCAGTAGTGGTCTACAAAATTTGCCAAACAAAACCATAGCAAATTCTCCAGATTCTCAATCTATCAATAGTGGTCTACAAAATTAGCCAAACAAAACCATAGCAAATTCTCCAGATTCTCTAGGGCATTAGAGATCCTCATTATTGCATGATGGCACGGCACGAATGGGTGAATCTGTCGCAGCACAAGGGTTGGTCAAGCTCCAATATATCTCCACAGATGAGCAGGTTGCAGATATTGTCACCAAGCCTCTAGTGAAGTAGTAGTTTGTTTTCCATAGAGATAAGATGGGAGTGGAAAATACCTTCTTCGCTAGGAGAGAGTATTGATGATTATAGCTCAGGCAAGTACTTCTACATAGGCTATGTGTCAAACATGCATAAGATGTCCAAAAGCATCTTTTGTACTTTCGTATGTTGAGAAAATGAGTTTTATGATTTCTTTCCTAAGATCAACTTACAAAAAGCGCATTAAAATTATCAATATAGCTATGTAAAAATAATAAATATAGATCATAAATAATAATCATAATAATATGTAAATAAGTAATGATTAGTTAAACAAAGAAGCATGTCTAAAGAGACATGATCATTCATAGAAGGACACCTTCTTGGTATATAAGCAAGCCCCTCACTCTCAATTGTATCATCTTATTCATATTTTCTAATATGTATTGTTGTATCTCAATGGAGATCCTTATATTCCAAGTTTTCTGGAGTATTTTACTTAAGTAGGAACCTTGTTCACTACATTTGGTATCAAAGTTGTTCAATCCTCTGGCCACTCCACCATTGCAAAGAACTAGTCTGATCAGTCCCTTGGCCATCAACATTTTGTCTCGCTCAGAAATTGGAGTTTCTCCACTTCTCTGTTTCGCTAGGTCTTTGGCCATTAAAATAAAATAAAATAAAAACATTATATAACTAAAAAAAACAAAAAAAAGAGATTGAAAAAATAAAGAAAAAAAGCAATATCATACATGCAAAAAATAAAAAATAAAAATTTATAATATATATATATGTATGTTGCACAAACCTCTAGGAATCCGATGTTTCGGGACGTACGCGTGCCCAAAACTCTAAAACTCAGTCGAAACTCCACGAAAACTCGACCATAATGTAGTCATCTATGAGAGTTAATATAGACTTGGTTTTTTTTCTAAATTGTCATTTATGGGTCTTATTCCCTTTTTTTTTTGGAAGATATTGTGTTATTAACTTATGCATAAATTTATTTATTTATATATAAACATCTATGATGTTTCAACAACGTTTCCATTTTTAGGAGATGGCGTTTCTAAACGTACCCGTTTCGGAAACTCCAAAATGTTTCGGCGCTTCGTGCAACTTAGATATATATAAAAAAGGCCAAATAGAGAAATTAAAAATAAAACAAAAGATTATATAAAAAAATTAAAATTAAAAAAAAAAAAAAAAGTTATAAAACAAAAAGATATATATATATATATAAATATATATATATATATATATATATATATATATATATATCAAAAACGGAAAGTTGAATTAGAAAACTTACCATCCGCTATCGCAACCCGACGCACAGACGTTGCAAAACGACGCATGCAAACCGTAGTCGACTACCCACATCTTGTCGCCGTTGTGAGCCAACGATCCATCTGTAGTTGCCTTCACGTTACATTGCTTCCCCAACCCATTTTTTTGCTTAGTCATTGTGCCCACTCAACTAGCCACCATTCGCTCTCCCACTCTGCCGTTGTTGATCGATCTCATCAACGCTACAGTCTTGTCTTCTCGATCCACCATGTCCGTCAATACATCATCATTGTGCTCACTGTAATATTCTCCACTACCAACACGCTATGTCCAATTCCAACAGTGCTTCGACATCCCTTGTCACTACAGTTCACGCCATTCCTTGGGCCTTGACAGTCAATCCATCACCGTCTTCAGAGCAGGCACCTTCCCAGCCGCCATCTAATCCTGATCCATTGTGCAGCCACAAGTCCGACAACCTTTCCACCACACCCTACTTCCTTGGCATCTTCAGCTCAATTGTCCTCTTGTTCCCCCACCAAATGTCGCTTCGTTTCTGATCTCTGTTGACGTCCTTGTTTGTTGCTAACCTACAAAAACATTATGCCGACGACCCTTGATTTCATAATAAACCTTATTATATATATATATCTTAAAAAAATACTATATAGTTTATTATCTAGTAAAAAATTCTAATATATTTATATATTAATTAATTTATAAATTAAAAAAATATATATATTAAATTTCTCATTTGAAGTATAAATACGTCAAAGGAGAATAATTCAAAAAGATATTAAGGGTCACCAAAAGGGAAGCTTATACATTCAAAGGAAAGCTTATTTTAAAAAAAGTGAAATGGAGTCTAATTCGGAAATAAAAGAAGGAAGATTTTTAGAAACCTTACCTAGCTATGCTAAAGTACTTTTTAAAATTAAGGGAACTCTCGCAGGAAAAGGCATTACTATTTCTATCTCTCCCACTGGAAGTAAAAATTATATAAACCCTAAAATTGCAAACCAATTGGTGATTCTTGAGTTAAATAAAATCGAAAAAATAGACTTCTTGAACAAAAAAATACAAAATAATTGATTTACAATTAAACATTGGAGAATGTACATTTATGTCGCAATTCTTTGTTCAATCCCTATGGAATTATCAAGGTGACATTATTATGGGATCGTCGTGGCTGGAATCCCTAGATTCCCTCATCCTGAATATGAAGACGTTTTTGACGTTTTCTTACAAAAAGAAAAAAATAACGCTACAAGATCTTATAGTGAAGCTGAATTAAGTAATATCGGAACACATATTAGATATCTCAAAAGTAATTTGTCAAGAAGGTACAAAAGTACTACAAAATATGCACAGAGAATTGATAAGATCACCACTAACAAAAATGAAAAAGTTTCTCAGCTCAAAGACCATAGCAAAAAGTTAATAACACAAATCAATAAGCTTATGAAGGACAAGAAATCATTAAAAGACAAGTTAAAACAACTTACTCAAGAAGTATCGAAGTCTCCAGTCGTAATAGTCCACTTGAATATAAGGGAACTGATACCGATCCAGTCAATATCACAACTCAAGAAGAGGATAAGCTAGATGAAGTAAAGATGGACTCAGAAATTGCAGTTTCAACAACAAAAGATTTAAGTGAAGATCCAGAAATTAACCATGCAACTTCCATTGCTAAAGGAAATCATATACCTCAAATACATCAAGAAAACGACACAAACAAGATAAATGAAAATCAAATCACTAAAATTCCTTATCGACATCTTAATCACGAAAGTAGACAATTCAATCAAGCTACTTATTTAGAACAAAAACAACAAACTTATGTTCCAAAGACTACTAATGTTGGTACAATTCAGTCTTGTGACAACAATTCACACGAAGTATCTAGTAACCACAAGATTCCACAAAAGATTAATTTAGGATAGTCTGATTCCTTCTCAGTGCGACAATTTTATTTATCACTCCAAGGATCATATCACCTTGTATTGACAAAGATGAATGCCACAGGACGAGAAGAAATTCGTAGCAGAAAAAGAGATCACGCGCTTTCATCAACAAGCTTTGAGGACAAAGCTTTTGAAGAGGAAGGCAATGTTATGAATATAATTATGTAAAAGTAATAAATAATAAACATAATAATATGTAAATAAGTAATAATTAGTTAAACAAAGAAGCATGTCTAAGGAGATATGGCGTTCATAAAGGGACACCTGCTTGGTATATAAGAAAGCCCCTCACTCTCAATTGCATCATCTTATTCATACTTTATAATATATATTCTTGTATCTCAATGGATATCTTTATATTCCAAGTCTTCTGGAGTATTTTACTTAAGTAGGAACCTTGTTTGCTACAATTAATTAATTAAAAGATTAATGTTGGCTGCTAAACTAAGGTTTCTACTGAAAAATAAATTTAACTCATTTTACCAAATTAAACCTAATCTTTATCATTGATCTAAGTGGGTTAGAATTTAATCCTAGCCATTCATCAGTATGGAGATTGAGGGTTAAGGATTTGGCTTCATAAATATTATAAAGGAAGCCCAAAAGAGAGGAGGAAGATACTTTCATTCATGAAAGCAATTTTCTCACGCGAGTGATAGACTCAAGACTAAAGAGAGGTGAAAAGTGTGCAGTTGTAGGATTCTTGCAAGCACAGGTTTGTAGGTCGAGTGCACAAGAGGAGGGTCAAAACTCATATGTGGACAAGTTGAGGGTGTGTTGCGTGCAGGAGTAGCCTGAAACTCTTGAGGCCAAGTTCCAATAGGGAGGCTGAGAGTTTGGGAAGGTCGAGAGGTTTGATGCCAGACTTGGGAGGAGGTTGAGTTGCTACAGGTGTGCCAAAATTATGAAGGACAGCCAGCACAAGTGCAAGCCGAATTTCTAAGAGGGTTGAGTGGCCAGGTTCCACAATTGTATTCTCTCTGTATACTCTGAGGCCATTTTCACTATTAGGGGAGCCTTAATTTTCCTGAATAATAGAAAAGTGAAGGAGAATTGGTTGGGCAAATTTTTGTTGTGCATGTGACTGATTTTCTATTATTAAGGTTAAACGCCAACATATTAATTTTATGTTGCAATTAATTAAGGTTAAATACCAACATATTTTTTTATTCAACACTTTTTAGAAAAAATAATTTATTACGGTGAAAATATGTTTCTGGGTATAAAATAAATTGTTAAGAATAATAAATCAGATTTGGTATTGAAAAAATAACATATTTGTTACTGAAAATCTAGGGCATTAGTGTCAGTTGATTTCTCTTCCATTAGTCACTGCTTGTGAATGCTTTTTACTTCTTTAGATTAGGATCTTCTTCGTGTTAGATTAATAGTGTTCTTTTTCATCAAACAGTAATGAATGCATGAACATAAATACACAAGAGACACATCAAGAAGGCATGAGCCAAGGCCAAAACCTCTCACTCTTTGAGAGGAAAACACGCACAAATTCTTCTTATAGAGATTCCAAGTGACAAATACCAAGACCAAGACCCTTGACCTATTAGCCACTCCAAGACCAAGACACTGCTTCTCTTGACTATGTTTTCTTCTTCATGATTCTTCCTTCGCTTTGACCTTCTTTGCATCTCCACATCACTATCTTATCAAGATACTTTCTCACTGTCTTCAAGATTTTCTTCTTATTGGTCATGTCCTTCATAGTATAGAAATGTATGGTTGTGGTACCCTACGAACTGTCTCATCTTCTTCACATCATTGTCTTCTTCGTTGATCCACTAATCACCATCACTGACAACTTAGAGGATATCCAAACTCTGTTGATCATACTTGTGATTGTGGTATATATAGTGACTAGTCTTTGTTGTCTACATTCAAGAGGGATCTGAGTTCCCTTCTCCATAGAACTGTAATCTTGCAGCCTTCAACTGTAGCCTCTATTGAAATACATATGATTTGAATTCTTTTGATGTCCCATTTCATCGAAATCTCAGAGATGCGAAGTATTGTTCACTATAATTACCCATCGAAATTCCAGAGGTATCCGAGTTTTGTACTCACCTTATGCGAAGATCCTAGTTGGGTATTTATAGTGGTTTGTTCCATATATTTAAGCCGACATGACAGTGCCAATGGATGTGTCTATTGATGTAAGCTGACATGAGATCTTCCACATAGTTTGGAGGCTGACTTTGAAGAGGATGGGAAGTGCTTGTCGTTGGAGGGCTATCTAGACATATACATTGACTCATGCTCAAGAAGAGTTATTCATACATGATGTTACCACTCTGTAATTTCCCAAGGTTGTGGAGAGAAACTCAGAGGTAACAACAAAACCACTTTGGAAGCTGGGATGTAACCCTTCCAACTTCAGAGAGGAATCTATCTATATGATTTAGATTTGTTGTTTTGAGATATTAGGCTAGTTATTGAGTTCTAAATTTGGTTTTTTCAAAGATTTGGTTGAAACTGCAATCATAAGTCTTAGGGTGATCAAATACAAGAATGACAGAACAGATGTAACAGGGAAAGGTAGGCAAGATTTTGGACCTTTCCATCATTTGTGGGGTGAATGGGATGAAATGATTTAGATTCAATTAAATATAGAGCATGCTAGATGAATTATATACTTAATATCAGAGTGAAAACATGAATATTGTTTATTAGCCAGAGCAAAGTGTGTTCAAACAAATTCAGCCCTTAATTTTCTTTAAACAATAGAGATAGAAAAACATATGAAAAACTGGGAAAATAACAGTTTTACATGAGAGGAAAGTTCACCAATTGCCTGACATAAGAATCCCAGAACAAATTTTCCCTATTAATGGAATTGATTACTTCATTACATGCATAGCTTTACATCAAGGATCTGCTTTCTTCATACGAGTTCCAACCCTTATTCATCTTTATTACAACATATTTATAGACTTTCTGCTAAACTAATATCATATTCCAAAAGGAACTCATTATAAAATAATATCTAACCATTTCTACAAAAAATCAGAGTAATAAACTAAAAATAACATTAATCATTGGAAATCTGCAGAAAATATGGAACTGTTGGAAAATATTTAGCCTTCAAATCTAGAAATTGGTTTTTAAATGCTGATCCTCTGCCTTGGAGTCTGGAAAGATTGAAGTTGTCTTCACAAAACCTGTTGGTTGCCCTCTAAAATCTGATTAGCTCTTCCACCTGTATCAACTAGTTGTCTCTTTGAGTTCTATTTCTGTTGTTTTTTGCCTTTCATCATCTTTTAAATACTTCATTATTGTCACAAAATATTTGGGAATATATATATATATAATATATATATATATATATCGTGAATAATATTTCCAAATATTTTGATTAAACCTGTAAATGAATTTCATATTTAAAACTTCAACATATTTATTTGAATGATTTAATAAACCATCTTGTTTTGAAATCCATGTGTTGTTTTTAAATCCATACCTTGTTTTCAACTCTATGTCCTATTTTTCTTTCCCGTGGATTTTAAAAACCATGTCCTCTTTTGCTATGGTTGGTAAAGTAATTTTTACTTTCCCCTTTTACTTTCACCTGTAACCTCATTTCACACATGTAAATCTCCTTTTACTTTCACCTGTAAATTTATTTCACCTGCACCAATAAATTCATTTCACCTGCACCTGTAAATTCATTTCACTTGTAAGTCTTGTTTTAACATAGCCTCCTATCCGTAAAACTCATTTACATGAGTCTCATTTTTGCTCAGCCTCCCATCCGTAAAAATCATAAATATATGAAATATTTCCTTTTATATACTTTCCAGCCAAAATTTAAATGAACTTCTGCTTAAATTTAAATGAATAGGAATAGAATAATGGTATTTCGGGGGACAGGAGGGTAGGTAGTAAGTGGTTTAAAAAGGGGGCTCTAAAGTTAACAAGGTGACCGTTGTAAAAAGCAGTAAAGTGAAAAGCACCTTTTCAGGGGGGGGGGGGGGGTAGGTTAAGGGTAGAAAATGAGACTCCCGCCGCCCCCCCCCCCCCCCGCGGTCCAAATTCATCAATTGTCGTCGATGAAAACATGCACATATCTCGAGATTTTTAACATTAGGAAATTTTAATACATGAAGTGCAAGGTCAGGCCACAACCTTGTTTGACTTTTCAATTTTGACTTGGGACTGACCCATGAAATTAAATGTGGCTCTAATGTTTTAGAAATCAGGTTGCTAATTTACTTTTGAATTAATTTTAATAATTCAAATAAATAATTTCACACTTAGGGCTTTTTTTTGTTTTGTGGTTTTGAGGAGCAGATTCAACTTACTCTATCTTTTGATCTGAAAGTCGGTTTGAAGCACCAGATATACCGTTGGAAAGTTGTTTGTGAGCACTTTACCATGAAAAGACCTGCAACATGATCTGACCTGGAATTTATATGAAAATAATCTCCCAAACATTCATACTTGTCTTGACCACAGAGCTTCAAGAACTAAATGGTTCCTTGGACAAACAAACCTTTAGGCTATGGCACCTAGTGGGTTTTTCTAGTCTAATTTCTCTAAAATCTAGCAAGAATTTATTGAAATCACAAGCTTGATGGGTAACCCCTGCACAATCGAAGTGTCATAGAGGTTTTTCGGGGTGCTGAATCCATATATAGTATATACAGTCAAAAAACCAGTTTAAATAGCACAAATCAAGATTTCACCTCAAATTTTTCCGCCAGATTCCGGCACCGGAAAGTCCAAAAAGTCGGACTAGAGACAACTACATAAGAAATTGTCAAGCTTTAAGAAAAATCAGACTAAAAGGAAGCCCTAACAAAATTGCAGGTGGCCGAAAATCTGATCTGTCCAGCACTTTGACCAGTGTTGACTTTGACTTTCTGAGCAGATTTTGACTTCGATCTTTTGGGCATATATATGTCTGGCGAGGCAGCATTTCTGGGCACAAAAAACGAGGTAATCTGGTCTGTTTGACTGGCATTGACCACAGGCTTAATCGCAGACTTTGACCGCAGAACGTTGACCAAGTTTGACTGGTTTTTCTTCACTGTTTTGGGTTGACTTTGACCTGTTCTACAGGCCAAGTTCCTTGCTGCCATGACAAAGAATTTTGGAGACTGATTGACTGGTATTTGACCACTGTTGACTTTACTGGTTAGGGCACATTGATTCCTGCTATCTACTTCATAAATTGTAGATTTGGAACAGGATTATTGTTGATCAATTTTGGGCTTCTTGTTTATCATCATTGTACTAAAATGGATCTTTTCTCTCTGCTGAACATTTAATATTAATCAATAAGGGTTGGTTGGGTTTTCCCCCTTATGGGATTTTGCCCTGGCATTAGCCTAAATCTCTGTGTTCATTGTTTTGGCTTGTCTTCTTGTGCATTGTTGATGGTGTTCTATCTACAATTACTATCAATGGTTATCTAAAGTGAATGCTAATTGATTGCCACTGCAGTTTACTGTCATTGCTATTGGAATCTGAAGTAGAACTATTGATGGGCTAATAAGACATTGAAGTAATTGTTGCCAGCATAGAACATTCAATAAAAATTAACAAGCTTACCCACAACTCTCTGCACATTTCCTAGATATTATTGTCATCTGGGCTCCACTGTCTACAAATGCCTGCAGGAAATTACAAAAATCATTAAACTGAAAAAATAAACCTCCGTTTATAATACAAATTCAAGGGTCCAAATCAGAAACATAACATAAATGAATCTTTAACAAGATCCTTCATCACTGAGACCACCAAAATTTAATGAATGACCATGCTATTTCCTTTGTTGATAATATAATTGAGGGTCATTAGCTTGTATTGATATTAGGAATTGAAACCTCCTATTTGATTGAGAGCTTTAGCAATACTGGCGGGTCATGTTTAAGTAATCCTTGGGTTATTGTGTTCCAAGTTCCAACCAAAGGCATTTAACTGAATGAAAGATAAGAACGATGGTCATTAAAATAGCCCACACATCACTATAAATCACCCATCTTCAACCCAAGGGGTTAGCTCAACTAGCTGTTGCCAGTGTCCCAGGGCTTTTGGTTAGTTCTATACTGGTAGGTGCCTGGTTTGAATACCCTGGGTGAGGTGTACTAGTTCACACCAATGGGTTTACCAGGGATGTGATCTATGAATGTGGGGGGCATCCTTTGAGTTTCCTCACAAGGTTTTCCTTGAAAAGAAAAGAACAACTCAGCTATATCCTGAATAATTGTTTTTACTATACACCACTAATCACAAAGCATATATTACTAGACTGGCAGCCAAAAAGAAAGAAGGAAATATGTTCAAACCCTAAACTAATAAAACATCTTTTAAGCAAATGCCTGCCCTTACAAATCTTCCGAAAGAAATGTCATTTACATGAAATGCAAAAATCCATGAAAACTATCTTCTTCAAGAATCAATATCAATATCTTAAAGCACACATTTATTTCTATTTTGGTATTTTCATTCAAGGAATCAGATCCACTAGTAACAATACATGCTGACTCAATTGAAGGATTAACTTCAAACAAAATTAGATGTTCAAACAAAAAAATATAGACACTAAAAGGTCTAGTTACCTTTAAAGGAACACCATTGACCTCCATGTCAACATACAACATAACCTGAATCACATGTGATAAGGACCATTAGATATTTAATGGTATTATCTTCCTTTGCGTTGGAGATAGAAAAGATAGAATTCCACATACCACTCGTGCAAAAGCCTCTGGATTATGCTCTAGTGCGGCTTCCCAATTTTCATCAACACTTTTCTGAGAGGATACACCATAATTATTACAAATATATTTTCCTTCATTTGAATTTTGCATAATGCCCGTGAAAAAAAACAGAAGAATAAACATCTACAAAAACCATAGTGACATTCATCACAGTTTTGGAGGACCCTTCATAATAAAAAAATAACATTAATAGTCAACCTATAGAAAGACTTCCGCATAAAATTACTGAAAAGTTCAATGAAATAGTACTTCGGGCAATAATGAAGAATGTTATGCCACACCATTGAGTGCTAGTAGCATCATGAATGAACTCCCATCCAATAAATAATTCACACAATGGTTAAATACAGTAATTGAACTCTCCCTATCAAATTTTGAGACATGTACAAAATGAAACATTTCTATAAAATTCATTTTTCATACTGTGATATGCGTTATTCCATTCACTACAAATTACCCAGTCAATACAACAAACACTACATAGATTACGTTTCCACAATCTCCTACATTAGATTCCATAACATACCTGTCGAATAGCCTCTTCAATCCTCTTCTGTGCTTCCACATCAAAAGGATCTGCATTAAGGAGTGCCTACAACAACACAGACAGCCTATAAATTATTGCAATTTATAAAGGTTAAATCAATATTGCAACACTACAAGTAAGACTTAATGATGTATTTTAACATATTAGTTGAACCAAGGCAAAAGGACTTAGAAGTCAGCATACCTACAAGTTAACTATCATGGACATGAGGGGATGTTAGGTATAGTGAGTAGGAAGACTGTGACACTCAATCTTAAGGTGACAGAAAAATGAGTTCTGAACTGCAAACAAGACCCATTACATTTAGACAAAGCTAAGAAACATTCCTCTCTGCAAACCACCAAGTCAAGGCTTAAATTTGTGTATATTTGATATTTTGAAGGAACTACCAAGTGAAATCGAGATCTAATTCAAGAAACCCTAATGTTTGTTTCAACTGTAAAGCACCTGATCAGAATGTGCAGGACAGTCCCTGCAGAAAGATGTCAATGTCTAGCAAGTTGCCTAAAGTAAAGACTCAAGAACCATCTGGTAATAAGATACCAAATAAATATTTCAATGGATCAACAAGAAGTTTAGTCTAAATAAATACAAAAGAAGATCGTTAAATATTCTTGAACTCCAGCTCCAACTAAGCTCCCTAAAGCTTCACTTGATAAGGATAGGTGGTGTTGACCACTCAGGTGTCAACTACATAAATTATCAAAGACTCCATGTCAGATTACAGTTCAGAGCATTCCATCATGGTCGGACGAGCCAGATTTCAGAACTTCAACATCATCATTGAGCTTATGGTCATCAATTATAATCCAAATTCTGCAGCCATGCAGGGATGATGTAAAAAAGATTCTAGCATGATGAATATAAAGCCATGTAACACACCTAGGTAGCCTAAGCTTTTTCCTAAAGACATTTCACTCTAGGGAGTTTTTTTTCCTTAGCTAATTATTTGTGTTTTTCAACACTAAATAATTGGTTAAGCTTTTCTCCCACATATCCTCCAAAGCTACAGCTAAGCTTGATGGTAAAGTCTTAGGTGAGCCCTAGTGTTTAGAGTCTATGTAAATTGCCATAATAGATCATCTAGTGTCTAGGGGTCAGTTTTTAATTGTCAAAATTCTCCCGTTGAACAGGATTTTTTGCAATATTTGATGTAAAATGTAAAAAGCATTGTCTATAGAAGTTATAGAGAGTATGACTACTCAAAATTAGACCTCAACACCTTAACTTTCTATCTAGACACACTTTAGGAGTCAAAAAAATATGTCTATACCCCTCAAATTGTATTATATCCATTTTGTGGGAAAAACTGACAACTAATGAGCCGAAAATGTAGCAAGAAAAATAAAATGAGAGAAAAATAAAATTCTCTCCAAGTGGAAAATATTAAAAAACAAAGTGGACTCTGGAATGAAGCTAAAAAAATTGTGGAATCTCCACAAATCAAGCAAGAAATGACCCAGGAAAAATTCGTTGGTCCTTCATAGCAGCTAATGGCTGTTAATTTTAGATAACAATGGTATGTTCTATTCTTGCAACAATTACTTCAATGTCCTTTTATCAGCCAATGAAAATTTCCAATAGCAATCACATTAACCATTTGGATTGTGTCATGTCCCCATTTTTATCTTTCTTCATAGTACAGCCACGATGGATTTTCAGGGCAAGAGATGACCAAGTCAGTGGAGTTGGTTTATGTCATTAGGGTCCTGATGGAGTTTGAGGAGTTTTTATGGGATTTGATGGCATTCGCATGGCATAGTCCATCATCCACACAGTTTGCCTTTCGTTCCATTGCATTGCGACAACTTTCAGAAATTAGCATTATTATTGGGCATAACTTAATTAATTATGCTCGAGGTGGCATTTCGGGGGGTGAATTGATGGAACACCCCAGTGTAATAGCTCGTTGGAACCAAAACGAGAAGATCTACAGGATGGGACACTAAGAAGAGACTTCTAGTGGTCGAAAAGAGTATGGTGGGCGATTTGCCATTTTCCTTAGTTAAAAATGACTTTAATTAGTCATTTAATTAAGGAAAAATAATTAACTGGAGAAAAAGGGCCAAAAGTGACTTAAGTGAAATAAAATAAAATTAAAGGTCACTTAAGATAAAGTCCATGGAGGTGCTTCTAGAATAATAATAAAATAAGATGCTTCTAGAGGCTTGGAGATCTATCCATCAGATCTATAAAAGGGGAGGAGGAGATTATTTGGAGACATCTGGGATTTGGTATTGTTTCTTGTATGAGAGGTTGAAAACCTGGTTCATTAATGCAGCAGTAGCCCCAGGAGGAAAACCCGCAGGTGCTTCAGTGAGAGTGGGCAAGCACCCATCTCTTCCCTTGGTGACTCCATTCAGGGTTCACAGGTTGCAGTTATTTGGTTTTTAGTTTGTTTTGGGAGGTCCATTGTGATATTATTGTAAATCTGTTGAGGCTAGCTATCTCAGTTATTTTGCTATTCCAGCACGTAAAACCCCAGTTCATATATTATAATTTTGTTGAGATTGTTTCTACTTATTATGTTATAGAATTGCATGCATTTTATACATTATATTTTATATGTCAATGTTCAGTTTATGAGTAGAAATTTTATGTGAAGTGGTTGTTCCAAATTTTCTTCATTTGGGACAATACAGTGGTATCAAAGCCTTGTTCTTGGCTCAGCTTGAGGGTTATATGTAGATCAAGTTATCCGGTTGGAGTCAATGCCAAATCTATGCTCAAAGGGGCCAAAATATTGCTAAATTGCCACACACTTAAGCACTATTAGTATGGAGAGGGCCGAAGATCAATGGCCATAGAAGACAATCTAGAGAAGCTGCAATTATCAAGGCAAGGGAGAAAAATTATTTTGGCCTGAAAGTTCTAACGGAACCAGAAGGGCCGAGGATAATCATTGAAGAGTGGCCATCGAATTTGGGCCAAATCGTGAATTGTCAACAAGTTTGGGGCCCACATTACCCAATATTTTTTACTGACAGTTTATTTTGTGGAAGCTGAAGTTTATCATTATTTTGAAAACCAGTGTTGGGTTTTCCTTTTTCTGGGCCGCTCTTTGGACTCTGTTGAAACGGTCAACAATCTCATTTGATATAAGTAGAGCTAGTCTACATGTTGTTGATTGAGCACGTTATAACCGAATTATATGTGAAGGAGCCAATGATTCGACTAATCAAACCGTGTAGAACGTATGGCGACATTCAATGAAGCGTTGGTGTGATTGGAGCTAGCAGCAAATCGATTACATGCCTATGCATGCTAGAAGTCGCATCTGTTGGGAGTCGAATTCACTGGGTCGAGCCCTGAAGGACCAACAATTCACTTACGAGCACCTGGGTCAAATCCTGTTGTTCGAAGGGGTGCTAAATCAGTGTAATTTTGAGCCGAATTAAATGGTGCCCCGATTCCTTCTTGGAGACAAATTTGTATTTTACAAGGGTTATGTTCTGGAGGGGGCTGCATTTTGAGTCTGAGGGTAAGACTGCAATGGATTGGTGCAGTAACACTGATGGTAGTGGTCAATAGCGGGAAAGTTCATATTGATAGTCATCAATCGCATTCGTTGTATCGAAGTCGCAGGTGCATTCAGGTGCCTCACCCGCTGGTTTTGAGTCGGCAATTTACGGGTGTGATTGGACAACGTGGAAGTCGGAATCCATCACATATCTCACCACCGCCATTGGTGATGGGCATGAATTTATCCAAGCCATTCAAAGAATGACAGGATCACTGAAGAACCAATCCGCATTGCGAGCCAATTTCTTCCTACAACATCATTTTGATGAAGAACCCACATGTGACAGAGCTATGGGCTAACTCCAACTGTAGATACGGGTAAAGCAATTTTTCAAGGTGATTCAAGCTGATCAAGAACATTCCTTAGAATTCCTGAGGTGATAGGCCCTAACCGTCCAGTGACTATTGACCCTGTATCTGCTTGGGACTAGTCTCACAATTTGCAGGCTTTGTTAGATAACTCGAGGACTTCAACTATCTTGCGTGGCAATCGATGTAGAGAAAGCCAAAGGCCACCGAAAATTTGTGATGGCATATTGATCAGATGCAATCGCCAAATCAAAATTTCAAGGCCGCAACATTTTGACAGTGCACAAGGAGGACGAGTTGCACATAAATCGGGGTCATTGACCTAGAAACTACACTACTTCACTAGAAACAGGTATGTAATACTATTTGTCAATTAGTGTTGGTTGTGGTCTTCTCTTTGGTGAGTGCATAGCCTGAACCACTGAAAAGCAGGCAGGAAAAATATATTCTCAAGGGATAGCATACTGCATCTACCTCATAAATAAAGGGGTCAATTTCTGGAGCCATACACAGCTACGTTGGTTTTGGAGAAGTATCACATCGCTAGTGGTTACCAATGATTATGGACAGGTCGTAACCCATCTCTAGCTGGAGGAGATAGTTGTTATTGTCATTCATTTGTGTGTAGAGCCACAAAAACATGAATGTCAGTTAAGGAAGGAGTGTCAGGTCGCTGAAATTACATTGAGACAAGTTGTGGTGAAATAAAAGGGATTTTTATGAAGAGAATGATTAATTAGAACAGAGCTTGAGCTTGGCCAACTATTGTCCATTGTTTCCAGACTTGAGTGGGTCAATCACACAGTGTAACCAAAGGCATGATTTGCATCAATCATGACTTTCATATATGTAGAAATTTGTTGGGTTTCAGTTATTGTGTCCATCGGTTGAGTGTAGAATTGATCTACTCAATATTGACAGCCCTTATATACTAGAGGTACCTATATACGCTAATATTCTTGTAAATTTGGAACTGATTGACATTTCTAGTGAGTAGAGAAAGGTACCTTGGGGTTTGAGTGTGTAATCTAAAATTCTCTGAAGGTCGATGTGTATGAGTTCTTTGTTTGAAAACTTATCTTAGAGACCTGTGCAATCTGAAGTGTTGTATGTGCCTATGTATAACAACAACAACAAAAACTATATTGTTAGAGCCTTTTTAGGAGTAAGCCTTGTATTGTCTAAGTTTGTTGGTCAGATTATTGTGTCTACATATTGAGTCAGTCGGTCATTATGTACTTCTATTGTGCTGTCAGTCAAGTCTTGCATAAGCCAATTTGATGTACTTGTCATCATTAAACTGAGACATGGATCAAACCTTTAGAAACTCCCTTAATAAACCAACAGCAAACCTTTTTCAAAGGGGATCTATGCCATTCTTCAAAGACAAACAACCAAAAGATGCGCAGAAGGGGCAGGAAATAGGACACAAGATTTATGCTCTTGGGACATATTTGAAGCACATGACAGTCACATGGAAAATTTGAAGAAATTTCAACCCCCACTCCGGTTATCAGTTTTCCTTCACTCCATGCATTTAGTTTTAAATCCAAGCATGATAAAAATTCTAAAATTTGGAAATGATAATATTTTTCTGAAAACATAAATTCAGAGATTTCACAACTGCTGAAATTGCATAAATAAAACACAAGAAAATTATGATAACGACACACAAAAAATAACACAGTGATTTTTGGTCAATGTGACCCTAGAAAAACCCCCTACAACTCTTGGGGAAAACTAGTTTGAGAGCTCTTCTTTATTTATGAAAATGCTTTTACAAAGAAACTGAAATACACAGTAAAAATTCCAGCAACCACAAATTACAACTTATCTCGGTTTCCGTGCTTGAACTCCACCTCAAAAATCGTGCCAATCAGCAAATAGAGAAACAGAAATTTTTACAGCGATAAAACAACATTAAATGTTGTACGGCCAGCCTTGAAAAATGTGCCCAGAACTTCTTGTCCCTCTTCCTCGATTTTTGTGCCTTTCTCCTGCTATATGGTTGATCTGATTCGTTTTCAACCAAGGCTTTGAATGCTTTGAACTTTTCAAAAGCTCCATCTTTATGCTTCATAAGTCCTATCCAACACATCTTGGAAAAGTCGTCAATGAACAATATAAAATATTCTTCTCCTCGAGGTGACATTTTCCTAGATCGACCACATACATCAGTATGGACAAGTTCAAGTGGCATGCTAGGTGATCCTTCCTTCTCAGGGAAATTAGTTCTAGTTTGCTTACCAAACTGACATGATTTGCATATTGTATTGTCTGGAATTCTGATGTCAGGGAGATCACGAACCACCTGATATTTGCATGCTTTCCTTATCTAAGAGAAGCTTAGATGCCCCAATCTTCTGTGCCATAGCCAGTGTTCATCATTCATTGTTGTTGTCCTCCCTTGAGTATGTATAAATTATTTGGAGTTCTTATGCCTTTGATCATTGTTTCTCCTGTATCAAGCTCACGAACAATGCATCCATTTGATCGAAATATTACTTCATTTCCTTGATCACACATTTGACTGGCACTCAATAGATTATGCTTTAAGCCATCAACATACATAACATTTCCAGCTTTGACCTTTTCTTTCAAAAGAACAGAACCTTTACCTTTTATGAGTGCAGGGGTGTCTTTATCACCTGTCATATGTTTCGAGCATCCACTGTCGATGTACCACTGATTTTCCTGTCCTTCCGCATATAAGGCTATCCCACATCTTTCTGGTTGCGGTTCTTTCTTTCTCCATGTTTTGGGACTCAATGAAACTTGCTCCTTCTGAGTTGTTTGTTGAAACCTACTCCTTCATTCAGAATCTTCATGACCGAAGTTGTTACAAATAGAGCATTATATTTCATTCTCAAGAGCAGAAAGGTTATTGTAGGTCCTTTTCATGATCCCAGTCATACTTCTTTGTTTTTAAGCTTCTCTAGTCATGATCGTCTTGTAGGCAACACATTGAGCAGCTTTGTGTCCAAAGTTATGACACGAGAAACATTGGCCATTGAAGAAATTCTTGGGATTATCAAACCTACCGACCAAATGATTGTAGTTCCCATTGACATCCATTCTTGAGGCAAATTGAGAATGATTTACCTATGGTTGAGTATAGCTTTTGTTCATCCTTGAAGTGGATTGCCCTCGATTTACTTGGTGATCTCTGTTCATTCTTGAAGTAAATTGTCCTTGATTTACCTGGTGATCTGTATTATGCTTTTGTTGTCGATTTTCAACCTATTCACTTCTCCTTGCTACATCAAGATAACTTTTAGAGGTGGATGGCTTTTGTGCTTGAGATGCTTCTTCAGTATATCCAAGACCTGTCTTGATTAGAGGAGAACGCTGCACTTTGATAATGTCATCTAAAGTTTCAGATCCTTTAGCAAATCTAAGATTAAGAGTTTTTTATTTCTCAATATCTTTTCTAAGTCCCAAAATTTCACATTCTAACTGTTCATTGTCTTTTTCTCTTTTAACAAGTTGGAATGTCAGAGTATCTATAATCATATTCTTTTCTTCTAAACAAATTTTAAGTTTAGAAATTTCTTCATAAAGACCTTCTTCATCTATAGCATCCAAGAAATCATCATCTTCAAAGGCCATCAAAAGTCTATAATCACTACATTGTTCATCTTCATCACTATTTGAAATCCATCACTGTCTTCATGTGTATAGTAGCTCTTCTTACTTACATTATGTTTTATGTTCCATCTAACTAGTTCCTTACCTTTGTCAAGTTTATCTTTATGTGGACACTTGGCAGCATAGTGACCGACTCTTCCACAAGCAAAGCATTTGAAAGGTAGCTCACCTCTGAATCTTCCAGTTCCCCGTTGGAGGTTCTTGACAAAGTTTGATTCTTCCTCTCCTTCTGACATATGTCCTGACTCATTGTAATCTCCTTTTCCTGAGGCTTTGAATGCGGCTTCTCTCCTGTCTGTTGGTCCCCCTCTTCTCATTTCGTAAGTAGTTAGGATTCCGTGCAGCTGTGACATGGTAATGCTCTATAGATTCTGCTTTTCTTCTATGGCAGAAACCTTTGAATCAAACTTAGAAGACAAAGATCTTAGAACCTTTTCAACCAAAGTAACTTCTTTTATTTCTTCACCCAAGTTTTTCATACAATTAACAATCTCATCTATACGTAAGAAATAGTTAGCCACACTTTCATCATTGTGCATTCTAAGATTTTCATACTGAATTCTGAGAATTTGTAGTTTTGCCCGTTTTACCTGATCATCTCCTTCATAGCTCAGAACAATTTTGTCCCATATTTCTTTTGCGATTTTGAGCTGCATAACCTTGACAAATTCTGATTGAGATAGACTCCCTAATAGAGTATTGACAGCGTTTGCATTTGTTTCATACTACTTCTTACCAATTGTATCTGTCGGAGTTGCTAATGGAAATGTGTATCATGTTTCCACAATATCCCAAACTTCTATACTAAGAGATTGAAGATAGGTTGTGATTCTTACCTTCCAATAGACAAAGTTGCTCCCATCAAATATTGGTGGCCTGATCGATGCCTCTTTTTCGTAGTTGCTCATGATGATAGATCTTCCTTCAAGCGATCAAGCTTCTTCTGAAGGTCCTGCTCTAATACCAATTGTTGGAAATAATACTGAGAGGGGGGGTGAATCAGTATTATCAAATCAATAAAAAAAAATCATTTCCATATTCAGATTCATATATGCTACTTCAGTTAAGGAAAACCGCATGTATGCGCAACTGTGTGTAATGCAACAAGCGTATATCCAGTAAACTTATAATTCAATTAGTTGCTTCTTAATGACTGCATCAGAATATTAACAATAAACAGGGGCAGTAAAGCAGAACAAATCATCACACATAAGCAACACACATGAACACCAAGATGTACGCTGGAAACCCAATGTGGGTGAAAACCACCTGCTGCAATTCGTCTCTATCTTCCTTTTGATTAGAAACTTCTTTTTACAAAGATTTTGTACTGGCGCAGGCTGCTACCTGCAGAAAGCTACAACCTTCTCTCGTTTTGGAAATGAGCTACAACCCCCTTAGCTTTTGTACTAGTTGAGGTACTAGTACGTAGGTGCTGACCTACAGAAGGCTACAACCTTCTCTTTTCTTCTAGGGACTGTAGGAATTTACAGGGTAAGTTCCTCAGACAGAACACCAAAAGGACACCGCTCACAAACTTATCACAGATCAATACACCAGTATTTTGACGTGGTTAAAACCCTCAGAGAGGGAAACAGTCCACGGCCTGCGCCAACGTGGCTACTACAGGCAATTTATTAATAAAAGAATGAAAATTTACATAAGCTTCTCTCATGCACGGTTAACCTACAAATGACCCTCCATGCGCTTTAAATAGAATTCATGGACCAATCGGGTGTCAAGCCACGGATCAAGTGTCGGTAATACCGAGGAGAGAATGAACCGTCGGATCACTACATATCGTGACCGTCGGATTGTAAGTTACAAATGTACAACGGTAAAGAAACACACTTTACCTAACTCTATACCTAACTCTATACTAGACCAAGTTGAACTTAACTATTTCCTATGTGTCGGAATATCCTAACATCCCCCCTTAGGAACAACTTGGGATAGGATTGAAGGATTTACAAATATGACACAATAGGAGAAGGAAGGAGGCACTAGAGCCTATCCCCCCTTAGTGACAACTTCCTGAACTCCAAGCATATATCGAAGTTTAGTGAACTTCGCCTCTGTGAGAGCCTTTGTGAAGATGTCTGCAACCTGATCATCTGTTGAACAATATTGCACTTCAAGAACATGGTCATGAATGAGCTTTCTGATGAAGTGCATGTGAAGTTCAATGTGTTTGCTGCGCTGATGCTGAACTGGATCTTTGCAAAGCTGAATGGCACTTTGATTATCACACCAAAGTGTAGTCGGATGCTGCTGCTCAAAGCCCAATTCTGATAGGATCTGACGAAGCCACAAGGCTTCCTTACTAGCTTCCACGGCACCACGATACTCTGCTTCTGCTGACGAAAGAGAAATGGCAGCCTGTTTCTTACAAGCCCATGTAATAGGTCCTGAACCAAGAGTGAAGACATAACCGGCAGTAGACTTCCGATCATCAGGGTCACCAGCGCAATCAGAATCAGTGAAACCAACTAATAGAGGAGTTGCTTTGGCACTGTAATGAATCCCAAACTGTATTGTACCTCGAACATAACGAAGTATTCTTTTAGCTGCTTTCCAATGACTTTCACGAGGGTTTTGCAAAAAAAGAGCAACAAGGCCAACAGCAAAGGAAAGGTCAGGACGAGTATGGGTTAAATACAAGAGTTTTCCTACAAGTTGACGGTATAAGGTAGCATCAACTTCAGGAGAAGTACAAAAGACTGAAAGTTTGACTCCAGACTGAAAGGGAGAAGGAGCTGGCTTACAATCTTCCATGTGAAAATGACGAAGAATATCACAAGCATACTTGGCCTGGGAAAGGGAAATACCCTCCTTGGATTGCAAGACTTGAAGACCGAGAAAATAGTGTAAGTGTCCTAAGTCTGTCATTTCAAATTTCTTTTTAAGGCTGGACTTCACATGGCTTATAAGGTTGGGATCACTACCAGTAAGAATAAGATCATCAACATAAAGAACAAGGATGATAAGAGAGTTTCCCACTTTCTTGGTGTAGACAGTATTGTCAGAATGACACCTAGGAAAGCCAGATTCTAAAAGAAAGCTATCCATTTTGGCATACCAAGCCCGAGGAGCTTGCTTGAGACCATAAAGAGATTTCTTAAGTCGACATACAAAGCTAGAGTCTGTTTTGATGAAGCCAATGGGTTGTTCCATATAGATTTCTTCATGCAAGTCCCCATGCAGGAAGGCAGATTTAACATCCATCTGATGGACTTCCCATTTTAAAGAGGCAGCAAGGGAAAGAACAAGGTGGATAGAGTTCATTTTGGCAA
>APFE031521064.1:600902-655527 GCA_000404065.3 Pinus taeda
GGCAATTTATTAATAAAAGAATGAATATTTACATAAGCTTCTCTCATGCACGGTTAACCTACAAATGACCCTCCATGCGCTTTAAATAGAATTCATGGACCAATCGGGTGTCAAGCCACGGATCAAGTGTCGGTAATACCGGGGAGAGAATGAACCGTCGGATCACTACATATCGTGACCGTCGGATTGTAAGTTACAAAATGTACAACGGTAAAGAAACACACTTTACCTAACTCTATACCTAACTCTATGCTAGACTAAGTTGAACTTAACTATTCCTATGTGTCGGAATATCCTAACAGGGACCACGTTTCATAAATTTTCAGTGGATCCATGAATAACATCAATCAAACATCAAGTATATCTGCATCAACCAATCTCCTTGTACAAACCAATATTGAATCAAACAATCACTTCTCTGTATGCTATACCCAGAAAACAATAACTGTAACCAGACAACAATCCTGAACCCAAAATACTACAACAATAAACAGAAGTAGCTAGAACAGATTTCATGAGACGTACACTACTTCAATATGCAGAAACCTGCGTACATACGCAGCTATATTAAGGCCAACCAGCGTATACGTTGTCTTCACTTGCTTAACCCGCGTGTATACGCGCCTCTCCTGTGCCGAACCTGCGTACAGATCTATAAAAGATAATTTACAATCAGACATCAGTTATACCCAGATTATCAGATTTATAGATCTAATCATGCGCCAATTATAACAGATCAAAATCACACAATGATACTATTATTCAAGCCTTAAGATCTCGACCCATCAATAGAACTTATCCATCTTGTAATGTTCAGGTTCCTCCTTGATTCAGATCCAGCTATACACCACAAACCAATCACCAATATTCCAAATCTTGCAACACTTAAGATATTCAACGCTTGAGTCGATACCCTTGCCAAATGATCTCCTTCCTTTTTTATAGTCTTAGGCCTTACTCAAACCATGGTCCAAAACCATTGAGAACCAATACTAGGGACCCAATACCTGGGTTCAATATTTTGGACGTAATACCAAGGTCCAAAACCATAGGTCCAAATACCCTGGACCCAAAAATAAGCTTTCCCACATGTACACGCTTTTCTGTGCATGAAAGTGCGTCTCTACGCATACATGACTTTTGATCAGCTATCCCTCGTGTATACGCGCCCTGGTTAAGAGGAACCTGTGTGTATTTTTCTCTCATTCTGAGAGCTTGAACTATGATCTACCATCTGAGTGAGTTGCCATCAATGACAACACCTGTGTCATAATGCCAACAGTCGACGTATGTCTTGAGGGCATGCTCATCTAGAAGGAACGACATTCTTGCCTTCCAGATGACGTAGTTGGATGCCCCAGCCAACCTTTCTTGATCCCTCAAGCCACTAGCTGCCATTTCTGCCACAAATGTCGAAAATCTCCTCTCTCCTCCTGTTGCTAGGCTAGCCTATGCACTCCCTACTGGAGCTAGCAAAAACTGTTGCCCCTTATTGTTGCTCATCTCCAGAGAATTCGAATTCCTTGGTTAGGAATTCTCTGAAAGAAGAAATTCCCTTAGTCGTGCTTCTCCTCTCTCTTTTGATGATTTTCTTCCTAGCAAACTGCCTACAAAAAAATTTGCGTCCCACCAACTTCTCCTCACGCTAAGGCTTCAGTGTTGCTCCCTCTGCCTTGGCAAAAACTCGATCTGGAAGCCCTTCTCTCCGTCGACTCACTCGGAGAGAAACTGCCTCGAAATTTCAGCCTTCCAGATAGAGTTGCGCAAACCCTCTGGGGTTTCAAACAGTTGCCTCCTACAACTTTCCGATCCCCCTCCTTTGCACAACACTGGGTTCTCTAGCACTGCTCTTCTTGTTCCACCCGCAGCTCTGATACCATGTGAAAATTCCTAAACCGGAATCCCTACTGTAGCCAAATACTAGGGCCTTTGAAGTATGCATGACTTGAGGTTCTGGTTTGAAACCTTGGTTTCTTAGGTGGATTGGTTCGGTCCCCAGTTCCAGTTTTTAAAACTATGTTATGGACGTCATTCTGCCCTCTCTCTACCTTGTACTCTCCGACATAGGAAAGCTTCCTTCTTCCAGATACTCACTGCCCCTCACTGCAAAAGCTCACTTAGAATCTCTCTCTGCCCGCTGCTCTGCTTCAGAAATTTGATCTTATGAACTCACTCGGTGTGTTCTCCAAGTGCCCATCAAGCTTTTGCTTATAATCCTCTCATTGATCAATAAACGACCTAGATTAGATCCTAATCAATGGCTAGGATCATATTGACTTCATCTCTGCCTTCTTCTAGAAGTTTCACCCATAGTTTATATTAATACCCTTTAATTATTTTAATTTCCTAAGTTCAGGCTTAGGGTCTCATTAAAAATAATTAATTATTTTAATAAAATTGTCTTCGGGTAGAATTTCCCAAAATGATTTATGGGTATTGGAGAATGCATGTGTCTAAGCCTCCCTACAAATTTTGAGACTTAAAGCACATCTGATGCTACCAGAAATCAACACCAATGAACCTATACAACCTATGGTAATCCTCGAGACTAGACAGAGACCTAACTGGTTGAAATCTACACTATTAGATCTAGAGGGTCATGGAGCAGCTAAAGGCACATTTAGAGAAAGCAAGAAGCCCAAATGATATTCAGGATATGCAACATATATGACAAAGTTAATAGAAGCAAAGACATCCACCTTTGAAGAGGCTATTAAACATCAAGAATGTAAAGATTCCATGAATGAAGAATATGAATCGATAATGAAAAATGGAGTTTGGGAGATCGTACTTAGGCCTGAAGACAAATCTGTGGTAACTTCTAAGTGGCTTTACAAGATTAAACATGCGGCAGATGGAAGTATTGACAAGTATAAGGCAAGATTTGTGGCTAGGGGCTTCTCTCAACAAGGAGTCTTCGATTATGAAGATACATTTGCTCCAACAACAAGGTATACAACTATACACTCACTGGTCTCTTTGGCAATATCGAGGGGATGGAATATACATCAAATGGATGTTAAGACTACATTCCTGAACGGCACAATTGATGAAGAAGTCTATATAGAGCAACCTTTAGGATTTGAAGTCAAAGATAGAGAGGCTTATGTTTGCAGGTTGAAGAAAGCATTATATGGCCTTAAGCAAGCACCAAGGGCATGGTATGCTAGGATGGATGTATACCGACAAAGATTGGGCTTCACAAAGAGTTCTGTTGATCTCAAACTCTACATCAAGGTTGTAAAAGGTGAGCATTTGATTATTCTTTTGTATGTGGATGATCTTCTCTTGACAGGTGTGGTAGGTTGAATCCAAGAATGCAAGAAGTAGATCAAGGATCATGAGTCCAACTCCAATCCTTGATCCTCACAATTAAAGCTCTGATTAGCAGATATATTCTTTTAATGCACAATGAATAAAAAGATGAGTGAAGATTAATATTTTCTCCTCAAGTCCAAATCTAGAAACCCTACGATAAAAATCGTTAGATCAGTGTTTTAAGGAAAATAGAGTGGGTTCTTCCACTTTAATGCTCAAGGGTGGGATGGTTTAGTCAAAAACATCCCCTCACGCTTGAAATCTATTTCAATCAAATGTTTTCTACACAATTTAAAAGACTTTTGTTAGATCCACATGAGATAAGAAAAATACAATGGGAGGAAGTCCTAGTAGTTTAACCGAAAACGACTAGCCACATCCAATCCTAAAGCATTCTTCAATTCCAATCAATAGTGCAAGATAGCTATACATCGATGACTCTATAAAAGCATATAAACACAATGAATATAAGCACAAGAAGAAATTAAAAGCTCAGTGAAACAATATTACCCTGTCCATGGAAGAAAAACACCACAGTAGTAACCCCAAAGACTTTTGTTTTATTACCAAAATAGAAAGCTTCAAAAGTTGATAGCCAGAGTACAGTGATCCAAAGATCAAAGATGTTACAATGAGGGGCCTGAGGCTCAATTTATAGAAAAATGGAGAGATCTAGATCCCCCTCCAAGTGGAAAAGGGCTAGGTCTAGGAAGTGGCACAATTTTAACTTGATCCTAAAGAATAACAGCGAGTTGTTGCTTGATCCATGCCAAAATTAAATCTTGTCCCTTGATCTTGATGAAGAAATTCGAATTCCATAATAATTGCCTTTTTTCCTGGTCCAAAATTATATGATTTTGACACTTTTTCCTCAAAAAAACATTTTTTACTTAATACCCTTGGTCCATAAGCTCAATTTTTGTTAAAAATTTGATTTTTCTCTTGAAAAAGGACCTTGAAAATTTTATTTCTTTTGGACCCACGAATTTTCTTCAACCAACTGGACCAAGAAAAATTAATTTCCTTGAAAAAAATATTTATTTTATGGCCCCAGAGAATTTTTTAAGGTTTTGCTACCTTCTAATTGGGTTTGACAATTTAATTATTCCTTGGGAATGACCACCTTCTCCAAAAATTCATTTTTCCACTTAAAGAGAATTTTTGTTCTCTCTCTATTTTTTCTTTTTTTACCATTTTCTGGCTAACTTTTTGTCATTGTTTGCAAGAAAACCAAAAGTAAAAATAATTTGAGTGAATAGACATAATTTCAACACTCAAAAGGTATTTAGACACTAAGTTGAGGTATAGAGGTTCTAACTATGAGTACTCTACCCCCTTCAATTAGCTAAATTTTTGTCACTGTTTGCTAGAAAACCAAAAGTAAAAATAATTTGAGTGGATAGACATAATTTCAACCCTCAAAAGGCATTTAGACACTAAGTTGTGTTGGCATTATGATACAGATATTGTCCTTCATGGACACTCACTCAGATGAAAGATCACAGTATAGTGGATTAACAGCACAAAATTACAAATCAGTGTACACAGAATGAAAAAAGAGAGGTATACGCAGGTTCACCTTGACAAAGATGTGTACGCACACAGGTTCACTGACCACAAGTAGCGTATACGTACACATGCACTTTCACAGAAAGAAAAGTGTGTATACCTTGGAAAACTAAGTTTTTGGTCCGAAATATTTGGTCTATGGTATTTTGATCCATGGTATTGGTCCAAGATATTGATCCTAGGTATTTGGTCCAAGATATTGATCCAAGGTATTTGGTCCAAGGTATTGGTCCTAAGTGGTTTTGGTCCATGGTATTGAGAAAGGTCTAAAACTAGAAAAAGAGGAGAATATCATTAGGCCAGGTGTGCAAGTATCGAATATCTGATGAAGTTTGAAATCTAGTATGCAGGTTATTGGCTTATGGTGCTTCCCTGGATCTAAACCAAGGATGAACCTTAGCGGTTGATGAGGGATAAGATCTTATGATAGATCGAGATCTTAAGACTTAGATTGAATTATCATTATATGGTTTGATCATGCATAATCTAGATCTGAATACTGACGCATGTGTTATTCTGTAAATATCATGATCTGGGTATAACTGAAGTCTGGAATAGCTGAAAAATTATGAATTAATATTTACAGATGTGTACGCTGGTTGGCTTTGATAAAAGAGCATATACACGCAGGTTTGACACATGGAAGTAGCGTATACCTTATAAAATATGTTTCAGTTGTTTATGTTTGTTGTTGCAGAGTTCTGGGTTCTGCTTTAGGTTTTGGTCACTGTATTCTGGTGACAGTGTTCTAAATAATCAGTTTCAATGATTGGTTGATGCAGATGTTCTTGATGATTGTATTGCAGTTATGATGTTGTTGATGGGTCCAATATGAAAATTGAATGAAATGTGGCCTTCAAATTGTGGTGTTGTGTTCCAGGAGTATCAAGTCTGAAAATTCATGAAACGTGGTCCCTGGTAGAAGAGTGAGTTTTCTGTACGCTGGCACCTACATACTAGTAAACATATTGGCTAGTACAAGAGCTAGGGGGTTGTAGCTCCCTTCCAGTAGAAGCTGGAGAACGAGAGAAAGTTGTAACATTCTGCAGGTAGAAGCCTGCGTACTGGTATAAGTTTACACCAGTACAAGATTGTAAACAGAGTTTCTTATTATTAAAAAAAGATAGAGACGACAACAGCAAGTGGTTTTCACCCACATTGGGTTTCCACCTTATATCTTGGTGTTCATGTGTGTTGCTTATGTGTGATGCTTTATTCTGCTTTTACTGCACTGTCTAATAAATTTTTGATATACTGGTTAAATTTCAATGCATGATAAATTGGGTAAATCTAAAGTTCTCTGCATATAACACTAGTTGATTTAAGTACAATCGTGTATACACGCTAATTCACTTAACTGAAGTAGCATATACAAATCTGTTTGGGAAATTAAATTATCGATCTAATAATACTGATTCACCCCCCCTCTCAGTATTATTTCCAACAAGTTGAGGTATAGAGTTTCTAACTATGAGTACTCTACCCCCTTCAATTTTTACAAACTTTTGATTTTCCAATTTACATCCAAATTATTAAATTTCCTAACCAACTAGAAACTTCATAATTAAAAATGGACACTTAGACTCAACCAAATTCTGTAAAACTCAAGACATGATCTAGTATGAAGAAAATACATAGACTCGATACACTAGGACTTAGTTAACACATCACTACCGAGACCCACCCTACCTTTGGGGGTATATTTGGGAGAAAAACTCTATTAATTATTTAGTGTTTGAAACACAAAATAGTTAACGAGGTTAAAAAACTCCCTAGGATGAAACTCGTTAGCAAAATCCTTAAGTTTACCTATATGTGTTACATGGCTTTACAAACATACTAGAATCATTTTAACAATGGCCCACCGAGCTACAGAATTTGGAGTTACAAATTTGATAAACTAATGAATGGTGTTGATGACTTCAAGTTGTCTGGACATGATGGAATCCCTTTGAAAAAATGTGCATTGCTATAAGGTAGTTGACACATAGTGGTTAACAATGCCAAATGAAGGTGGAGATCTCTCTTATTTATATGAATCGATGAGGGTCAAAAGACATGTTTGTTGAGCTTCATAGCCTACATGATGATGTGGCCGACCTGGACAATTTGCACGTGTGGGCTTCACTTCAAAAACATATTCCCCCTTGTCCAAATTTAGTGACCTTTAGGTCGATTTTGGTCCTCTCAAAAAGAGGAATTCAATGCACTAATTATCTCCATCAAATGAGTTGTCCAAAGTGGAATCTGGCCCCAGTTTCCAACTTTAACACTCCCTCTCAACTAGGGAGAATTCCGACTGCCAATATTTGACCATCGATCATCATGCCATCTTGCCATCGTGTACCATCTTTGCATCTCATCTCAACTCTATTGAACACTAGTATAGATAATGAAGAAGAATTGATTGAGAGTGACTCACAAGACCTTAAAACTCTCCATTGACAAACATCAGTCCACGTAATCAAGGGTAGAACCCCATTCTGACTTGATCCTGAGTGATCAAGTCGTTGAACATCATGCATCCTAGACATAGGGAGTACGGTAGTACACGATGCGTCCATCTATAGTGCTATGGTCCCTATCCTCTTTTCCCAACTCATTAACCAGATGAGAGGTACTTCCCAAGAGTCTCGGACTACATGGGTGTAATGTCCCTTCCTAAATTAATTTGTCTCAAGTTTTTTTTCCACAATTTTGACATTTTTGGGTGACCATGGGACCCACAAAATTTTGGAAAAAAGACTTGGGAGAAAAAGGAAGCCGAAACATTTTGTCGATGTAGCGTGGGGGCCACATGCACAAGGAAAAATGCACTTGTCAAAGGAGGAATTCGAATAGCCAAGCAAGGGTGGTCGAAGATCTTGATGGAGTGGCCCATGTGAGATAGAGAAGCTCAACCTCATTTTGGGTCTTTTTGCCAATTGAACTTACTCTTGTTGCTTGATCTGCTTAGCTAGGTTAATTTGTTGTTCAACACCGAGTTTTCCAAGCAGAGAACTCACCCTTTCTTCTGGAGACTTCGAGTGTCACCCTAGGGAGCTCAAATCGTACCAATTTGGAGAGGAGTTGGAGTGATTCAAAAAAAATACTTAGCCACTCACTCAACTAGTGCATATTCCAGGAGGATGCAAGAGAGGATGCGCTTGGATCATTTCGGTGGTCTTCCGAGTAGCAATTGTTGGGAGAATTTTGGCATAGGAGCTTCAGTGGAATATCAACCTTTTGGAGGAGTTCGGGAGCAAGAGATTGCTACTTCAAGGTAACACAATTTGGAACATCCAGGGCTAGCACAAAAGCTACTCACTAGGCACACGTGGGAGTTTGTGGAACGAATTTTGGAGCTACGTTTTGCCAAGAGAAATAAGGAGAACCTTGGGGCAGTATAACTCGGCATTTTGGGAGTCAGTGGAGGGCTTTCTTTGGGAGTTTGCAGGTAGGCCGTATTCCCCAGGTTTTGGAGAAGGGCATCATATTTGGGGCCGAATTTCAAGGCTCAGAATCAGACCAAACCCTTTCTGGGATTTGGTGGGTTATTTGTGAGAATCTTGACTTAATTTTATAGAATTTTCTGAGCACTTGAAGTGGGGTTTTCAGCAATTTCTTTCCAGTAGACAATGCAATTTTCTGGGACAACGCAAGGCATCAATGGAGCAGCTTATTCTATCATCTAGGCTTGTTATTTTATCACCTGGGTTTTGTCAAGATTGCCATTGAGGCAAGCCCAAGTGCACTCCTTCCACATTATTGTACTATTGCTCCAATTACTTAATAAAATGGCTCAGTTGGTTGTCATTTCTAGAGTTTACATGGATGTTCACTGAATGTTTAAAATTTTGTGTTTCATGTGTTGTTTTGTTTTGCATATCACTGCTTTTCATAATTAGGAACATTACAGTTGTATCAAAGCCCTGCACTTAGCTCAGTCGTGGGGGAACTTTCCTATGAACGAGAAGGATAGGCAGAACAGACTTACCAAAGACAGAGGTAGAAGAGCAAGGAAAGGGAGTTGGAGATTACACCTGATATAGAGGCACGTGAGAAGGTAATAGTAGTAGCAAATATATGGGAGCCAAAGAATAAGGAGGAAGCAAAAGGAGATGTTGGAGGAGATCAAACAAAGGAATACGGATAAGAGCATTCATCGTGAGTTCCTATTTAGAGAGACTTCAGGGGCCTCACAACAGTATGACCACCCTTCACCAGCCACTCACCCACCAGCGTTCAATGGGCCAACCAAAACCACGTTGCCTACCTTTCTACCCTCAATGCCTAGTGAACAAGGAGGGTCGAATGACCACATGCCCATGGCAGATTTCTTTAGGGAATGGTAATCCATGCGGGAAGATCTCAAAGTAGCCTTGTCATTCAGAGAATATTGCCAACTCAAACTGAATGAGAAGGGCAGGTACAGTGGGGGACCGAGCACACAGAACTCAAAGTTGGAGCATACTATTGGGAGAATGTACTTCCACACATATGACGGCTCTACCAAGTGTACATCTCGAGCTTGGGTGGAGAAGATGGGTACTTATTTCCAGCTTAAACGAATGACGGAGGTGGAAGCCATCAAAATGGTTACCTCGCACTTGGAGTGAGAAGCACACGAGTGGTGGTTTCATGGCTTGTCCACATTGGGGCATGCCAACATGACCTCTTATGAGGACTTCACACAAAGAGTGGTGGAGCGTTTTGATAGGAGGGACCCAGAGGCTCACTTTAGGGAGTTGACCCAACTTAGACAAACTAGCCACCCTAAGCATTACATATCAAATTTTTTGAGAGTTTCAGTTATGGTACCAAACTTGTCGGATGCCAGGAGAGTGTACACATTCATAGAGGGGTTACTTGAGCCATTGTGTGGACTAGTGAAGTCTCGCAGACCCTTTACCTTGCAGGAGGTTGTGACTTGTGCTAGAGATTTGCAGGGGCCAATCCCCAAGACTAGAGCACCCATTCCATCACGGGCTCCCTACCCATAGAATGGGAGTGACACTAGGCCCAGGCCCCACAGTGAGCAGCACAAGGGTGTGGGTGGTTAGATGACGAGACCAAGAGAGACCTCCAGAGGAGGAAACTAATTTTTATGTGTCGAGAGCCATGGGCACCAAGCCATCAGTGCACAACAGGCAAGGCCCACTACATCGAGGTCTTCTCGGATAGTGATCAAGAGGATGATGTGGCGTTGGAGTGCGGGGGAGACAGTGAGGGTCAGACAAAGAGGGGACCACCACCACCAACTGGGGGAGCACCTTTTGCACCATTTAGGGGAGTCCTCATTTCTTTGCATGGAATTCCCAACTTTCTGACTTTGAGGATCTGAGGCATAGTACAGGGACAACATGTCTCATTTTTTGTAGACAGTGGGGCCACCCACAATTTGATTGATGCCCAGATGGTTTAGAGGTGAGGCATCACTATAGAGGAGTTCAAGGGGTTTTCAGTTCTAATGTCGGGGGACAGGACTATGCAGTGCACCCAATATGTCCCCACTTTGACAGTGACCATGGGGAACTACTCAGTGACAGATCATTTCTTTATTGGATGTGTTGGACACCAACATGGTGATGGTTGTCTAGTGGCTCTACTCCCTTGGCCAAGTCACCACTGATTGGAGGAAACCAGAGATGGAATTCACAAGGCCAGATGGCAAGCTGGTAGTTCTTCAGGGATGCATTCATATCCTCCACAGAAAATTTCAACACACACGATGGACGATGACTTGAGAAATGGGGACATATCATGGGCAGTGGAGCTAAGGATTTCGGAGGTTTGGGGGACAACCCAAGCCACCTCACCCAGACATAAAGGCCATCTTGGACACATACCCAATAGTGTTTGGGAACATACCACCAGGGTAACCACCTAATAGGGGATTTGAGCACACCATCGAGCTGGAGCCTGGGGTACAAGCAATTATCACCACTCCTTACAGGCATCACAAGGCCTACAAGGATGAGATTGAGCGTGCCATTAAGGAGTTACTGGTGTTGGGGCACATTAGGCTGAATTCTAGTCCCTTCACTTCATCAATTGTTCTGGTGAAGAAGAAGGATGGGACTTTGTGCATGTGCATTAATTACAGGGCACTCAACAAGCAGACCTTGAAGAACCGCTACCCCATCTCGTGCATTGATGAGTTGATGGATGAGGTTAGAGGAGCCAAGTACTTCTCTAAGATAGATTTGCGCTTGGGGTACCACCAGATTAGGATGAGGGATCAAGATATCCCCAAGACGGCTTTGAGGTGCCACTATGGGAATTTTGAGTTTTTGGTCATGCCCTTTGGGTTGACCAACGCACCTGCCACCTTTCAATCATGCATGAATCATGTATTTCTTAAGCAATTGTGGAAGTTTGTATTGGTGTTCTTCGATGATATCTTGATTTACAGTGGGATGTGGGAGGAGCATCTGCAACACTTGGAGATTGTGTTGCGCATCTTAGACAAGTAGCAGTTTTACACCAAGTTGTCCAAGTATGAGTTTGCGTTGACAAAGATGCTCTACTTGGTGCATATCATTGGCGCAGACGCAGTAAGCGTGCATGAGGAGAAGATCAGGGCTATCCAAGATGTTGAAGAAAGTGTAACAAGGTTCGGTCTTCATAATGACATGATCTTTATGTAATGAAAGAAAATTATTTATGTAATCTTGCTACATGGGTTTCATGAGCAAGAAGTGTCACTAGGTGAAAGACTTCTTCTTGATGTCTCTAGGATTTATTTATTTGTCAAAGAGTCATGTCATGTAATGAAAGCTCTCTATGAGCCTATGTAAAATATGTACAAGCCTAGAGCGGCCCTCCAAGACCAAGCTCAAGCCTCCAAAAACAAACACAAGAACACTGCAAACAAAGAAATGAGAAGGTCATCATGTCTGCTTCAATAAACAAATTAAATATATATTTAAATGTCAAGTCGGCTCAACATAAGGACACGTCAGTTCACTTAACATGTCGGCTCATTGTTGAGGATAAACCACTATAAATAGGTGGCTGGGGTATCCACAAAATATAAGAGACACAGAACTCGCAATTCTTCCTCTCTAAAATTTCGTATGGGTATAGAGGAGATCCGCACCACAGGAAGGCTAATGTTTTGGGTCTCGGATGAAGGAAGGTGACCGAGCTTCGGATAGGTATGGAGCAGAGGTCTGAATCAAGGTCTGACTGCACCTCGGCTAGGATTTTAGGTGCAGTCATGACCAAATTTTGGATAACACAACAGTGAACTTTATTCTAGGCTAAATACCCTCGGCACACCTGTGAAATGGAGGGATGAATGAAGCAGTGAATACTTCAGACAAGGGTACAATATTATCCTATCATATAGATCTCGGTGGCATCATCATAGCAGCCTAAACCTATTGAACCACAGTGACTCGGATTACAGTCTTGACATTATCTTGAATACTGTGATAATAATCTTTGCATATGCACAGTCATGTATCAAATATATGGAACAGACAAGGTTGTACATTAATGTGTAATCTAGGAGATCAAACAAAAAAGTGATGTCTATGTTTTAGTTTCGGCATGTGGCTCAAGCTCCTACAATCTCGCATAACAACATCAGATCTCAGTGCAATGATAAACTTGGTCACTGCCTCAAGGATAGCGAAGATATTGTCCTAGTCTCGGTGTAATAAGAAGGAGCAAGATCATAGCCTCGGCATAATGGAAAAGGAGCAGTGTCAAAGTCTTGTTGTCTCAACATGATGGTAGAAGGATCTTATCGTTGTACAAGTTATTTCAATATATATAAATGTACAGTCATGATGCTACTTCAGTTATGATCTTGTTTATGTAGATCATAACCTTGATGGAGACTACAACAGTGATGAAGATCTTAATGGAACAATCATGCTGCAACTGTAACCTAGCTAGAGAAGCAGCAAGATGATGATCTCAGTAGTGTTCGAGGAAGAGGATTGATGGCTTGGTCTTGGAGAGGCAATCTGTGTCAAGGGTCATGGTCTTGGTATTCATCAATGGAATTTCTATAAGAAGAATTTACGCATAGGTTTTCCTCTCCAAGTGGGAGAGGTTTTGGCCCTTGCAGAGAGCCAAACATTTGTGTTCTTGTCTCTTTTGTTTTTGATAGCAGTTTGATGAGAGAAACACACATACTAATAATGAATGAAACATTAAGCTAATATAAAATGTGTTAATGCCTCACAAATTGTTATCATGTTAAAGAATCACCTTAATATGACAGCCCTAGATTCTTCAACACGAGATTGGCTTGAGCCCCGGAATGTGACCGATTTGAGGGTTTCACAGGCATATGCACCTACTATAGGAAGTTCGTAAAGGGCTTCTTACAGCTAGCGGCTCCCCTCACAGATCTGACGAAGAAAGGGGCTTGTGCATGGATGAACAGAGCACAATCGGCATTTGATCACCTCAATGAGGTGATGAGTAGTTGCCCAGTTTTGGCACTTCTGGATTTCACACAGTCGTTCACATTGGAGTGTGACGCATCAACAGAGGGGGTTGGTGCAATATTGTCTCAAGATGGACAACCCATCGCTTTTGACAGTCGGAAATTGCTTGTGCATGAGAGGTTGTATTCTATTTACAACAAAGAGATGTTGGTCATCATGCATGCATTGCCAAATCCTGGCACTATCTAGTGAGCAACAAATTTCGGGTGAAGACTGATGACAATAGCCTTCTCCAATTTATGGGGCTGCAGGGCCTCAGTGGCAAGTAGCAGAGGTGGGTTAGCAAGGTGCAGGCCTACGACTTCGATATTGAGTATGTCAAGGGAAAGCACAATCTGGTAGCAAATGCATTATCCAAGAGGCCTGCAACACTTTCACTCGTGAGCATTTTCCATGATTGGAAGGCGCAATTGTTGGTGGAGTACTCCAAGGACCGGCAGGCATGCGAGATTTTGAAGGATATTCAAACTGATGAGCGTTATAGGGTGATGGTTGAGGTCATTTACTACAAGGGCCGCATATTCTTGGTGTCGGGTTCACAGTTGAAGGAGAGGATTCTCCATGCAGCTCATGGCTCTCCACTATCAAGGCACTAAGGGTTTTGGAAGACATATATGATGGTTAGAGAGCATTTCACATGGAAAGGCCTCAAGGGGGGGGCGTATTGAGATATGTGCAAGAGTGTGAGGCTTGCTAGAGGAACAAGGGGGAGTTGACCCATCCAGCTGGATTGTTGCAGCCACTTCCCTTCCCGAGGGGAGAGGGGAGAGTATTTATGTGGTGGTCGATCAGTTGACCAAATATGCTCACTTCTTCACCATTCCGACACAGTATTCAGCGTCACAGGTGGCTGAGTTGTTCTTCAGAGAGGTCTTTCGCTTGCATGGACCTCCTATGACCATAGTCAGTGACAGAGACAGTCGGTTCATGGGAGCATTTTGGAAGAGCTTTTCAGATTAGTGGGTGAACTCACCCCTAACACTAGTTATCATCCGCAGACCGACGGTCAGACTGAGAGGGAAAACAAATGGTTGGAGGGCTATCTTCAGAATTATGTGACCAGGCAGCAAAGAGCATGGATTCGATGGTTACATTTGGGCGAGTACTGCTACAACACCACCCATCACATGTCCATTGGTATGTCACCTTTTCGTGCCTTGTATGATTATGATACTTTGTCTTTTGTTGATATAGAGTTACGAGACAGTCGGGCCCCAAAGGCCAAAGATTGGATCCAAGAGAGCCAAGATATCCTCAAGGCTCTCAAGGATAACCTATTGACAACCAAAATCAACAAAAGATGTATGTAGATAGGCACAGGATTGAGAGGCAGTTTGAGGAGGGGAGCTTGGTCTTTCTGCAACTATAGCCATATTGCCAATCTACATTGAAGCAAAAGGGGCCTGAGAAGCTACAGCCACGTTTCTATGGGTCGTATAGGGTGACTAGGAGAGTTGGGGCGGTGGCCTATGAGTTGGAGCTTCCATTAGGTGGCAGGGAGCAAGATTCACAACGTCTTTCATGTCTCATGCCTCAAGAAGGTGTTGGGGCAGCAAGTGACAGCAGCTACGGAGTTGCCTCCACTTGATGATGAGGGACATCTGGGTTTGGAACCAGAAGGCATTTTGGAGTCTAGGGGGAGGAAGCTACGAGCAGAAATATCAAGGAGTACTAAGTACGCTGGAGGAGCTTACCGGATGAGGATGCCACTTGGGAATGTGAACACATACTTGAGCATCCAGCACTGAAGTTGCTTGGGGACAAGCAACATTTGGGAGGGGAGGACTGTAATGTCCCTTCCTAAATTGATTTGTCTCAAGTTTATTTTTCCACAATTTTGACATTTTTTGTGACCATGGGACCCACAAATTTTAGGAGAAAGACTTAGGAGAAAAACGATACCGAATATTTTGTTAGTCGAGCGTGGGGGCCAGACGCACAAGGAAAAACACACTTGCCAAAGAAGGAATTCGAATAGCCAAGGAAGGGAGGTCAAAGAGCTTGATGGAGGAGCCCACGTGGGAAAGAAAAACTCACAAATTATAAATAGGAGAAGCTCAAGCGAAGAACTCACCCTTTCTTCGGGGGACTTCGAGTGCCACCCTAGGGAGGTCAAATCATACCAATTTGGAGAGGACTTGGAGGGATTCATAGCAAAACACTCAGTCACTCACTCAACCAGTGTGTATGCCAGAAGGACACAAGAGAGGATATGCTTAGGTCATTTCGGTGGTCTTCCGAGTACCAATTTCCGGGAGAATTTTGGCATAGGAGCTTCAATCAGATATCAACCTTTCGGAGGATTTTGGGAGCAAGAGATTGTTGCTTGAAGGCAACATGATTTGGAGCATTGAGGGTCAGCACATAAGCTACTCACTAGGAAAACGTGGGCATTTGTGGGATGAGTTTTGTAGTTGGATTTTGCTGGGAGAAATAAGGAGAACCTTGGGGCAGTATAACTCAGCATTTTGAGAGTGATTGGAGGGCTTTCTCTGGGAGTTTGAGGCACAGGCCGTATTTCCCAGTTGTTGGAGGAGGACATGGTATTTGCAATCGAATTTCGGGGATCAGAACCAGACCAAATAATTTTTTGGTTTTGGTGGGTTATTTTTTAGGAGCTCGAGGTTAATTTCATAGAATTTTCTAAGCACCAGAAGTGGTGTTTTCAGCAGTTTCTTTCTAGCAAATAGTGCAGTTTTCTGCGGCAGTGCAGGGCATCATTGGAGCAGCTTATTCTATCATCTAGGCTTGCTATTTTATCACCTAGGTTTTGTCAAGCTTTCAATTAAGGCAAGCCCAAGTGCACCCCTTCCACACAATTGTACTATTGCTCAAATTACTTAATAAAATGGTTCAGTTGGTTGTCATTTCTGGAGTTTACATGGGAGTTCACTGAATGTTTAAAATTTTGTGTTGCATGTGTTGTTTTGCTTTGCATATCAATGTTCTTCCTAATTAGGAATATTACAATGTATAGGATGTATGTTAGGGAATCTGCAAGAGAAGGTAAACCACTAATCTTGTTCATATGCCAAGGAGAAGGTGAACCACTCATCCTATTCATATATCATCATCCATAAGAGATGGTGAACCACTCACCCTATGGTCGCACATAGCTCCGAGAAGTACCCCACGTCCCTAGGAGCTCCTAGAGCTCGATGTCCAACTCAAGTGCGACCCTCATGGGAGGTCCCTCCACGAATCCAAGTCTCTCTTGAAAGGTTAAGAACTTGACCTTCCCCAAGGGCTTCATGAGGATGTCAGCAACCTGCTCAGTAGTCCTGATGTGTTGGAGCCTTCTTGCTCCACGTTGTACCATATATCAAATTAAGTGGTGACTAATATCAATGTGCTTGGAGCAATTATGGAAGATGGGATTCTCTGAAAGGCAAATCCCACTTTGGTTATCGCAATAGATAATGGTGGTATCCAACACATGCTCAAATAGCTCACTGAAGAGCTTCTGCAACCAAACAGCTTCACAACAGGCCATACTACCTACAATATACTCAGCCTTGGCAGTGCTTAGAGCAACCAATTTCTACTTCCTACTCATCCAAGAAACTAAAACATATCCAAAAGAGAAGCAACATCCTAACATGCTCTTTCTATCCACCACACTGCCAGTCCAATCAGCATCAAAATCTCCATGTAGCCTCAAATTCCCGAAAGTGCATCTTAGTCCATAGTTGATAGTGCCACGCAGAAATCTCAAGTGATTCTTTGCAGCAACCCAATGTATGTGATAAGGCTCAACCATAATTGACTCAAAGTTTTCACAGCGAAGCATATGTCCGATTGGGAATTTCACAAGAACACCAGGGCCCCCACAATTTGTCTATAATCAAAAGGGTTTGCCAATTCGTGCCCAATGGCACTTCCACATAGCTTCTTGAAGTTGAGTTCCATCAGTGTAGACACAAACTTGCGTTCCACATCCCACATCTCTGTAGCAAATTCACAATGTATTTTCCTTGAGAATGGAAAATCTTGCCTAGCTTTTGCTAGACCTCCAGGCCTAAGAAGCAATGCATCAATCCTTGGTCCTTAAGCTCAAACTCAGAAGTCAACTTCCTATTGCATTAATAAATGAGAGGGTCTACATCAGTGAGAAAGAGATCATCAACATAAAGGACCAAAAAAGAGGCATGTATTTTTCAACCTTGAAGTATAGGTTTGGATCAGCATAGCTCCTTGCAAATCCCAACTTCATAAAATAATTGTCAATCCTTTCGTACCAAGCCCTAGGGGCTTGCTTCAACCCATAGAGGGCTTTCTTTAGCTGGCAAACATGAGTCCTATTTTGTACTTCAAACCCCTGAGGTTATTCCAAGTACACTTCCTCCTTAAGGGAGCCATGCAAGAAAGCAGTCTTGGCATCCATTTGATGTAGGCTCCATCCTTGATTGGCAACGGCAGCAATTATAGATCGGATAGTGTTGTATCGAGCAACCGGTGCAAATATTTCATCATAGTCCCCACTCGTTCCTTTTGAGAGAAGCCACAAGCAACGAACTTGGCCTTGTATTTTTTAACACTTCCATCAGTGCCATGTTTAATTTTGTAAAGCCATTTGAAGGTGACCATGGACATGTCCTTAGGTCTAGGCACCACTTCCCAAACGTCATTCTTCATGATCGATTCATACTCCTCATTCATCGCATCTTTCCATACTCGGTGTTTTACAACTTCTTCAAACGTGCATGGTTCAACTTGAACAATCGTACTCATGGCAGCCAAGTACCCTTGATACCTGTTGAGCTTCTTGCTTTTGTGAAATGTCCCTCTTGGAGCAGTATATCTTTCAACATATTCGAGAGTATTTTTAAGCCATAGAGGTCTTTTCCTCAAGGTAGAGGGAACACTAGGAAGTGGATCAATAGGATACACAAGACCATCAACATCGGACATAGGCTCATCCATCAGACGTTCATCTTGATTTTCAACAGCATCAACATCATTGTTACTTGAGATGGGGAGATCTTTGGCTTTCCCAAGGGTCGTGTCTTCATCAAAAGTAACATTTCTGCTTACTTCCACATCTCTTTGATTAGGTACATAGATTCTATATGCCTTTGAGTTTTCACTATATCCAACCAATATACCTTTCTTCCTGGAAGCTTCCAACTTAATCATTTTCTCTTTAGGCACATGAAAGCATACAAGACAACCAAAGATTCGAAAATGAGAAACATCAAGTTTCTTACAAATGAAAACTTCCTCGGGTGTCTTCAAATCCAAGGCTTGATGCGGGCTCCTATTTGTAACATATACAGCGATATTGGTAGCTTCTCCCCAAAAAAAGTTTGGTAGACCTTGATCATAGATCATAGATCATAGCACGGGTGGCTTCCTGTTGATTTTGGGTAGCATCGGATGTACTCTAGCTCCAAAATTTTGTGAAGGGGCTAGAATACATGAGATCTCCAAGACCCAGATATCGTTTGGACTCTTGGAGAAATTCCACCCGTATGAGGAGTTATTAAAATAATTAATATTTTTAATGAAGGGGCTAGAATACATGAGATCTCCAAGACCCAGATATCGTTTGGAGAAATTCCACCCGTATGAGGAGTTATTAAAATAATTAATATTTTTAATGAGTTCATAAGTCTAAACTAAGGAAAATAAAAATATTAATGAGTATTAATAAAGATAAGGGTGAGAAGCTTCTAAGAGATGAGGATCAAGTCTGTTTTAATCTTAGCTATTTATTAGAGACTTAATCTTGGCCGTTGATTCATCAACCGGAAAAGTATAAGAGAAGACTTGAGGATCATTTGGAGACACACCAGCAGATACTCAATATCCCAAGGAGAATTGATTTCTCAAAGAGAAGGAGCTCGCTTTCAGAGGGAGAGTTCGCTCGCTTTCAGAGGGAGAGTTCCATGGTGGAGAAAGAGGAGGGCATCAGCAACAATCAGTGATGCAGGGGTATTGAGAGACAATGCAAAGAGAATACGTAGTCCGGGAGACACGGTCCTCGCACATGCTGACGCATAACCACGCAGAGTGAAGTTTTCTCTCAGTAGTGTCTCAGTTTCTCTGTAAAATCATTCCTTGTGAAGCGATTATTGTTGAAGATTAATGAAACCCTCATCTGCTGCATTGGTTTTCCCACATTGGATTTTTCGGGGAACAATTGTCCAAAAACAACTACGTTGATGTGATTGGTTCTTGTGCTTGTTATTTTCTCTATGTAATTATGTGATAACTGCAGTAGAATTTATTTTAATGTTTGTTGAAGGGATTTCGTAAATAACTTATTGTGAGAAATAAGTAGGTGAAATAAATCAGTTACTGCAGTAGAATTTGGGTTAGAAATTTTCACATGGTATCAGACCAAAGATCCGGCAACAGGAGAGAAGAATCCGCTATGGGTCAGGAGCATGATGCAGAGGCATCAACTAAAAGGGACTCACGCAGATTTCCAGAAGAAAGCACGAGGAACATGGATCACGATTATTCTATGTTAGCTTCCAGAATGGAAGAAGAAGTCGATTGCCTAGCAAGCTTTTCCTCATGTGAGGTTTGGTATATAGATAGTGGAGCTTCTCGCATATGACAGGAATTCGATAATGTTTTTCAAATTATCAGGAAGAAACGATGAATTTTCAAATCACCATGGGAAATAAAGCAAAGTGTATCCCGTAGGAAGAGGTATTGTAGTCTTTCAAATCGAAGCAGGAGAGCGGCTTCGAGCAACCAATGTGTTGCATGTGCCAAGATTAGGGATGAACTTACTTTCCGTATCTCAACTTCAAAGCAAGGGCTATGACGTTTTCTTCATTAAGGAGAGTTTATGTCAAACACCCGAGTTGGAAAAGGAAGGCCCAAATTGGAATTAGAAGTAACAAGTTGTATAGATTACAGCTAGAATCTCCAATGGCACTGATAGGCAGCAACGGAGATAAAGATTTGAATGAACTATGGCACAGGAGGACGGGGCACTTACACCATGGGGCTCTGAGAATTCTCAGGAAAAACAGCGTCAGGAGTTCCAGAATTAAGTGTGAAAATTCGTGAATCTAACGCATTAGAAACCCCTACTGCTAATTCTGGTTTACTATCTCCTACTTGTTCTTTACATTAACAAGTAATTTAATTACATATACATCGAAGTAAACACAAGTGCAACCCTCACAGATATACAGATCATGCACTGAAGTAAACAAAAACAATAACACAAGGGACACCATTTTTTTTGGACAATCGTCACCAAAAACCCAATGCGGGAAAGCCGTTGCAGCCAATGTTGTTAAAAGCGCGAGCGGGATTAAATCGGCGCGGGGAATGAAGCGGAAAAATCGGGAAAAAAGCGGGAAAAAATCGTTTGGTACAAAAATATTCATTTTTTTCATTTTTTTTCAATTTTTCATTATAAATCGCGCTGCCCCGCCAGCCTGAGCTTTTTTCCCAAAAAAGCGCGCTTTTTTCCCAAAAAAAAGCGGCAAAAAAATTTTATCCCGCTTTTTTCTTATAAAAAGCGCGATTAAATCGGGCTAGGGAAAAAAGCGCGATTTTTTGAAAAAAGCGCGATTTAATCGCGCTTTTAACAACACTGGTTGCAGCAGATATGAGGGTTTTATTACTAAGCAAATTCGTGAATACAACTAGGGTGCCAAAATTGGCTCACCCAACAGAAAATGTCCTTGGCAATAGTACCTCTCTCCGGAGACAAATATTCCGACAAATCAACAACTGAATGATCAACCCCACAGTGACTCTGATTGTTCCTTGTGCTGGACAGCGAAAGCTACTCCAAGCACTACTCCAAAAATGCGTCACCCTCTATGGAATTGTGTCACCCTCTCCTGGCTCAGGATCTGCTGATTAGCTCCCATTCTACCCCACAGAAGCTTCCAACGCTGCCTCTTAAGCCCTCTATGTCCTCTGCATCAGCCTTTACAACTTCTCTGTCAGCCTCTACGGCCCTTTGTGTCCCCTGCGCTGCCTTCCTCGGCCTCTGCGTCAGCCCTTCTTGGGCCTGCGCTGTCTCTCCCGGCACTTCATTGCCTCTCTACTAGGTATTCTTCTTCCTTGGATGAAAATCCCTTGCTAAACTGCCCCTCGCTGCAACTTGATCACTAACTTGATTTCCTCAACAAACCTCGCCCTAGAAAATCGAATTCTTGATCTCTTAGTGTATCTCCAACTGACCCTCAAGCCTCCTCTTATACTTTTCCTATTGACAATCAACGGTCGAGATTAAGTCCTTAATCAACGGCTAAAATTTAGAACTAGTTTGATCCTCGTCACTTAGAACTTTCTCACCCATTTTATATAAATACACATTAATATTTTTATTTTCCTTACTTTAAACTTAGGAACCCCATTAAAAATATTAATAATTTTAATATCTCTTCATCCGAGTGGAATTTCTCCAAACGACTTTTGGGTCTTGGAGATCTCATGTGCCTTAGCCTCTCCACCAAATTTCATGGCTAAAGCACATCCGATGCTACCAAAAATCAACACTCCCTCTTAGCAAGGAATGTGCTCTAGCAATGCTTCACCATAGAAGCATCACATTGATCCTCCGCATCACTCCCCTGTGTTGATGCTTCGCCTGCCGCCGTACATCGATTGCACTGCTTCTTCTTGTATTGTTGCCCATGACACTGCCACTGCTACATTTGTACTACAATTCCTTCTCAAAATGTTGCATCATGTTGCCCATAGCACTGCCACTGCTAACTGTTGCATTGCAACTCAGTTACCGAGAAGTAACTGACTTCACCCAAACACTGACATCTTGGACAATCTGGAAGCCTCATGATGTAAAGCTACTTCTGTAGCTATCTTATGCTCCCTCCGCTGCCACTACGCTACTGCAAACACCTTTGTGCCTCTCGCACTACTGCAACCTCCACTATGCTGCTACAAACTTTTCCACTCTAGCACTGCCTTACCGCTCCATCACACCTTGTTCCACCCGACACCTGTCATCATGCTACTATCATTAAGGTTTCTCGTAGCAGGATCTAATCCAAGAGTTTGGGTACCTCAGGAACCTGCCCCTTTCTTCTGTAGTCCTCTCGATTACAGCTCAATGTCTCCCCACCTCTTCTCTAGAGGCGCATGAGCACTCATGGCACAATCGTCAGCAGTCTCGACATCCTTCGCCGCCTTTGCTAGAGCAGTCTTTGAGTCGGAAGCTTCTCCCTTGCCTTTCTTCCTGGGGCACTAAGAGACATAATGTCCCAACTCCCCACATTTGAAGCACTTGACCTTGGAGATATCTTTCTTCTTCCTCTTCTGAACCCCATGTTGTCCCGTAGATGCTAGAGTTGCATCCTCCTCCTCTTTCTTGATTCGAACTTCCTTACCTCTACTCCCTGCCTTGGTCAACCTCCTGATCTCTTCTGTCGAAGAGCTGCCCATATCTCCTCCCAACTAGGGAGAGTCACTCTACCCAAAATGCTTTGGACAAACATCTCCCAGTCCTCTGAGACTGCATTCAGAGCAGTCTTGACCATAAACTCTGGATCTGGTGTAGGCCCCACGGAAGTAAGTTGGTTGCGAATTCCTTGCAACCTAAAAAGGAATGGATCTATCTCCTCTCCTTTCTGCATCTGATATGACCTCAGTTGATTCTCTAATAACATCTTTCGCTGCACGGAAGAGCCCTGGTATAAGGTGTTCAACATCTGCCACATCTCCCTTGATGTGTTCTTCTCAGCAATATGTGGTATGACATGATCCTTGACCCCATCTAGAATCATGCATTTTGCCTCGGCCTCCTCATACTTCTCATTTGCATTAGGGTCAACTAGGACAACAATTGTTTTCAAGGCATAGTCCATGATGCGATGTTTATCTAGGATTGCCAGGATCCTGGCCTTCCAGTTGACAAAATTGGAAGCCCCACCCAATCTGTCCTAATCCCTCAATCCATTCACTGCCATCTCTGCTCCTCTTCTCTAGACACTCTCCGAGTACTGATTTCCCTCTCAGAAATCCTCTTGCCAACTATCGAATTACTTCTCTCCAATCCACCTTTGCCGCTACAACTCAGTTCTAGATTTCTTGGCTAGAAATTTGTCAAGGTAGTGCTTCCCTCTACCTTGGTTCAGTCTCCTTAGACACTGTTTTGCACTCATAGAAATAGTGTGCCACCAACTCCACAAATCAAAATCTACTTAGCTCCCTTAGCCTTGACATCTGAAGAATCTGAGCCCTTCTAGCTCTGCGTAATCACAGTGAGAACTGGATCAGCTCCCCCTGGCCACTGTGTTAATCATTCCTAGCTGAGAAGGATGACTTGGTACTGCGCAGGCCTGATCTGCCCCCCCCCCCACGTTTGCCTCTACACTGGCCTAGATAGCCGACGCAACTAATGCGTGGGCTCCTCCCAGCTACTGCATCACCTTTACCTGGATCAAAGTGTTGATGCAAGCATTGTGTGAGCCTCTGTGTCACCTTTTCTGCACTACGTCCCTCCTCCTTCTGTGTCTTTAGCTCTGAAACAGCGTTGTCTCTCGGAACAACTGCTTTTGTGCTGCAAATTTTCAGATTTTCTCGACTGATGTCTTCATTCTACTCTCATCTGCAATTGCTCTAATACCATGTGAAGGTTCCTGAATCTAACACATTAGAAACCCCTACTACAATTTTTGGTTTACTATCTCCTACTTGTTCTTTACATTAACAAGTTATTTAATTGCATAAACATCGAAGTAAACACAAGTGCAGCCTTCATAGATATAGAAATCATGCACTGAAGTAAACAGAAACAATAACACAAGGGACACCGTTATTTTTGGACAATCGTCCCCGGAAAAACCCAATGCGCAAAAATCGATGTAGTAGATATGAGGGTTTTATTATTAAGCAGATTCTTGAATACAACTAGGGTGCCTGAATTGGCTCACCCAATAGAGAATGTCCTTGGCAATAGTACCTCTCTCCGGAGACAGATATTCCAGCAAATCAGCAGCCGGATGATTCACCCCACAGTGACTCTAATTGTTCCTTGTGCTGGACAACGAAAGTTGCTCCAAGCATTGCTCTGGAACTGCGTCACCCTCTCCCGGCTCAATATCTGTTGATCATCTCCTAGTCTGCCCCACAAAATCTTCCAGCGCTGCCTTTGAAGCTCTCTACATCCTCTGTGTCAACCTCTACGGCCCTCTGCATCCTCTGCATTGCCTCCTTTGGCCTCTATGCCAGCCCTTCTTAGGCCTACACTGTCTCTCCCAATACTTCACTGCCTCTCTGCTATGTATTCTTCGAACTTCGATGAAAATCCCTTGCTAAACTGCCCCTCGCTGCAACTTGATCACTAACTCGATTTCCTCAGCAAACCTCGCCCCAGAAAATTGAATTCTTGATCTCTCTTAGCATATCTACACCTGACCCTCAAGCCTCCTCTTATACTTTTCCTGTTGACGAATCAACGACCGAGATTAAGTCACTAATCAACAGCTTAGATTAGAACTGGCTTCATCCTCGTCACTTAGAACTTTCTCACCCATTTTATATTAATACACATTAATACTTTTATGTTCCTAGGTTTAGACTTAGGAACCCCATTAAAAATATTAATTATTTTAATATCTCTTCATCCGAGTGGAATTTCTCCAAACGATTTTTGGGTCTTAGAGATCTCATGTGCCTTAGCCTCTCCACCAAATTTCATGGCTAGAGCACATCCGATGATACCAAAAATCAACATTAAGTACCAAATAAGATGATGTATTCAGAGGGTGCGCTCTAGGCAATTATGCCAAAGCAGTGTTTTCCAGAAGTAACAATAGAGCTCAAAGTGTTCTAGAATTGATACACTCAGACATCTGCAGACCTATGTCCACAAAAGCTCTTAGTGGTGTTGAATACTTCATCACCTTCATCGATGACCATTCCAGGAAGACTTGGATCTACTTTCTGAAAACCAAGGATGATGTTTTTGGTCGATTGAAAGAGTTCAAGGTCTAGTAGAGAATCTGAAAGGAAAGAAGATAAAATTGTTGCGCTCAGACAATGGTGGAGAGTACATTGACAAGGACTAAATCGATTTTTGCGCTAGGGAAGGAAGTGTTGATTTTGGGTAACATCGAATGTGCTCCAGCTCCAAAATTCTGAGGGTCTAGAATACATGAGACCTCCAAGACCCAAAGATCGTTTGGAGAAATTCCACCCAGATGAGGAGTCATTAAAATAATTAATATTTTTAATGCGTTCCCAAGTCTAAACTTAGGAAAATAAAAATATTAATGGGATATTAATAAAGACAAGGGTGAGAAGCTTCTAAGAGACGAGGATCAAGTCTGTTTTAATCTCAGCCGTTGATTAGAGACTTAATCTCGGTCGTGGATTCATCAACAGGAAAAGTATAAGAGAAGACTTGAGGATCATTTGGAGGCACACTAGCGGATACTCAGTGTCCCAAGGAAAATTGAATCTCAAAGACAAGGAGATCGATTTTAGAGGGAGAGTTGCAAAGTGGAGGAAGAGGAGGGCATCAGCAACAGTCAGTGACTGAGGAGGAAGTGTCACAGGGGTATTGAGAGACAGCACAGAGGAAAGACAGTCCAGGAGACGCAGTCTTCACGCAACCTGACGCAGAGGGACGCAGAATCATGCATAGTGACGCAGAAGTGGGAGAAGGGTCTCCAGGGTGTCAGAAAGTTTCTAGGAAAGGGATGAAACTTGTCTCGGGTGTTTTCTCTCAGTAGTGTCTCAGTTTCTCTATAAAATCATTCCTTGTAAAGTGATTATTGTTGAAGATTAATAAAACCCTCATCTGCTGCATCGGTTTTCCCACATTGGGCTTTTCGAGGGACAATTGTCCAAAAACAACTACGTTGATGTGATTGGTTCTTGTGCTTGTTATTTTCTCTATGTAATTATGTAATAACTGTAGTAGAATTTATTTTAATGTTTGTTGAAGGGATTTCATAAATAACTTATTGTGAGAAATAAGTAGGTGAGATAAATCAGTTATTGCTGTAGAATTTCGAGTTAGAAATTTTCACACTTCCATGATTGTTCGATTCTTTCTTTCAGCAACACCATTCTGCTCAGGAGTGTATGGAACAGTTGTCTCCCTCTTAATGCCAGCATCTCTACAAAAGTCATTGAATTCATTTGATTCATATTTGGTTCCATTATCGGTCCTCAACGTCTTGATCTTCTTCCTTGTTTGATTTTCTACCAAAGCCTTGAAAGAACGGAACCATTTGAATACTTCATCCTTTCTCTTCAAGAAATTGATCCACGTTTTTGCATGAGAACTCACACACAAATATTTTATAATATAGGTATCCTCCTAATGAGGTTACAGGCCAGATACCAGATAGATCAGAATGGACCAATTGAAGAATATCGATAGTCTTGCTTTCACTAGAAGGGAATGGTCCCTTTGTATGTTTCCCAGCCGCACAACCCTGATAAAATCTTTCATGATTCATGTTAAACTTGGGCAAACATGTGACCATTTTCCTTACCCCATGTAAGGATTTGTGATGTAAGTGGGAAAATCTTCGATGCCATAGCTCACATTAAAGAGATGTATTGCTTCTCACATCTCCCAAAGGACTTCCACCAACTCGATAGAGGCCATCAACCTTAATCCAAGAGTAAATGCATCTTTAGGGTTTCTATGCCAAATACATACCTTTCCATCAATGAATGCTACCTCGAAGCCTTTATCTTCCATCACTGAAATAGACACCAAGTTCTTCTTCAAATTAGACACATACAATACTTCTTGTAGATCTATGGTTTGACCTTGATTCAAATGAAGACTCAAGAGTGACAGTTCTTAGCACTTTCACAGGGTAGGTGACATTAATCTTTAGATTAGTTTTCTTCTCAACCAAATTTGAGAGGACCTCCTTGGATTCACTAAAGTGCCTTAAGGCTCCAATATCAATCAACCAATGATCCAAATTATCCAAAGCAGAGGCAATAGATAGAGTAGATATAAGATAGAACTCGTCTTGTTTTTCTACAACATTACTTTCATCGTCCTTGGCATTTCATGTCTAGTTGGGAGGTCAATCGTTTCCATTTCAAGCAGTTGGGGAATTCCTCTTTTCTTTGTTGTTGAACCTGTTGTTCCTTTGATTGTCATTTCCTTTGAAATTGTTGTTATTGTTGTCATCATCCCTTGGAGGAGTCTTCTTGTGAGGACACTCTCTGGCATAGTGGCCAAACCTACTATAGTTGTAGCACCTTCCTTTTCTTCCTCCTTTGAATCCCTTCTTAGAACCTTGACCCTGTCTCCTTGGACCAGCATCATTCTTCCTTTTTGTATGAGAAAAGAAGGCAGTAGGTTCATTTCCATTCAAGGACTTATCTCTCTCCATCATCCTTGTCTCCTCTTGAGTGCTTCTAACCAATAACTCATCAAAACCAGGTATCTTGTCGTTGTTGAGAATGGTGGTGGTAAATATATAACATGGTCTTGAAAGACCTCCAAGTGCAATGAGAGTGAGCTCCCTTTTAGCAATAACTTCTCCAATAGATAGTAGGTCATTCTTGATTCGAGTTAATCTCATGAAGTAAGATTGGATAGACTCTCCTGTATCCATCTTGATATCCTTCAACTTGTTTTTGAGAAAGAGGATTTGATTTGCATTGTTCACTTTGAACATCCCAACCAGCTTATCATATATTTCCTTCTAAGTTCCCAAATCATAAATATAGGCAACCAAATGCCTTTTAATGGAGTCAATCAAAATTTTCTTTGCTTTGACCTCACCTTTTCTATACTTTGCCTTAGCAACAGCCGGTGCATTTGAAGAAGGCTCCACTACTTTTCCCTGCAGATAGTCTACTACTTCATGCTCCCCCAAAGTCAAGTCCAAAGTCATCTTCCATGCATGATAGTCAGATTTGTCATTGATCTTTTCCTCAGTCTTCAAGTTGTTAAAGAATGTAACTAGTTTCAACCTTCATAATTGTACTTGAGTCATCATGTAATATATTTATCAAAAGAAAGAAAGAAATTTTATTATTAAAGAAATTGACTTATTAAAGCATGGGTTTCATGCTTGGGTCATTTATTTATAGGTCAAAGCCTACATTGTAGACCTCTAAGGTTTATGTCAAGTGTCCTTGTCCATGTCAAAATGTAAAGAACCCTTCTTAGGATTTATTTGTCAAGAAAGAAAATTATTTTAATGTAAATTATGTCTTTTAGGCCTCTTATACCAAGTTGGCCTCAAACTGGACAAGTAGCGAAAAGGAAGAAGGTCTCTCTCAAGTACTAGAAGTCGAAACTCTCTCTCTCTCTCACGTGTGAATTTGTTGAGCTGTTGGGGGGGGCGAAACTGCAAATTTGTTGCTCGGTAGAAGTTCTGCTGCTGGGGGTCAAAATTTTATAGCTAGGAAGTCGAATTTCTGGATTGTTGTTGGGTTAAAGTTGTTGAATAAGAAGAGACTACTAAATCATCTTGAAAGGTTGACTTGGTGGAGGAGGAAGCTTTGTTGGTCTAAGGTCTTGGTCCATCTCAATTTTGAATTTACTAAAGGAAGAGTTCTTTCACTAGGTTTTCCCCTATATAGAGGTTTTATCTCTGGTTGAGTGCCTACATCTGGTGTCCATGATCTTCATGTTTTTGTTTTGATAATTGCTTGATGAGAAGAAGATTAAGGAAGAACACAAAGAAGTTAATAAGACCATAATAACATTACAAGTAATTATCAATATAAGAAAATCTTTATGCGTTTCCGATTTTCTAACATGGTATCATAGCTAAGGTAAAGAAGGAAGAAAAAGGAAGGTTAAAAGACTTATTGAGGAAAAAGAAAGCAAGGAAAGTTCATTAAAGGGGACCATATAAAGTGTGAAGCATGTTATCTACAGGAATTATGTCATACTCAAAGAAGGGAGAAAACAAACTAGAATGAGCCTCCAACTACAAGGCCTAGAAAAGGAGGATAGACCTCATTCTCGAAAAGAACAAAGTTTTGGTTCTCGTTCAAGGAAAAATCAAGAAACCTACAGATGAATCAAGTGAAGCAGAAAAAGCAAAGTTTAGAGAAATCGAAATCTTAGTTATGAACCTCATAGTGGATAGAGTTAAGAATAACCTAATTCCATACATATCCAACATAAATTTCGCTCGATAAATGTATGAAGCTCTCTCCAAATTGTTCACCATCAAGAACATTGGTCAAATAGCAAGCATTAAGAATGAATTAAGGACTATTAATATGACAAAAGATAACACTAGTTCATCCTACTTTATCAGGATATCTAGAATCAGAGATGAACTCCAAGCAATAGATGAAGTTGTCGTAGAAAAGGACCTCGCAATCGCTGCTCTTCTAGGACTACTAAAATCTTGGAGGGCCTTTGCATCAGGACTCAAAAGTTGGAAGGATACTCCAACGTTTGAACAAATGTGGAATGCATGCAGTCAAGAAGAAGCTCGAGTATCGTTAGTAGACAACAAGAAGGAGGATGAAGAAGAAAATACCTCTAATGCCTATTTTGCTCATCACAAAAGAGGGGAACCTTCAAGAAGATCAAAGGACCAAAGAAGAAAGTTGACCTATCCAAGATTGAATGTTACAATTGTCACAAGATGGGTCATTATAAAAGTCAATGTCTCAAAAGTCCAAAAAATAAGAAGAGAGATACGGATCAAGCAAATGTCCCTGATAAAGCTCCACCCAAGAAGAATAAGGCTGAAGAATCGGAAGTCAAGGATTTATACTACTAAGTCCTCTCTCTCACACTTCTGTCTTAGTCTTCTATTTTTTTATTTGTTTTCCTTTATGATCTAATTTCTAGAATTTGTAGGTCTAACATGTCTTGTTATAACATCTTCCTTTTGAATTTTGACAAGTTGTAGGTATCCCTCAAAGGCTAGATTAAGAGGGAGCCTTCACCATTTTACCAAAAGATAAGTATCTTATTCCTTGTCTCCTCCTTTATGTTTGGTGTCTCTCTCATATCAGAATGTGTTTGTATTGTAAGCTAATAATATTTTCTTCATATTTTCCTTGGTTAGGAAAGCTTGCTGAATGCTAAAGGGTTATGGAGGAAACTTCAAAGGATAGAATTGAAGCATGGAAGAAGTTATGCCCTTTAAGAATTGTCTTACAAGGTTTGTTAAGGAACAACTCAAGGTATGTTTTAGACTATGAGCTTTGTGATAAAGTTCTCTTCGTGTAAAAGGTACAATCATTCTTCTTTAAAATTTTTGCTTTACATTACTGACATCGCTATGTCTAGATTGAATCTACCCTCATTATATTATCATTATTGTGGAACCCAAAAAAAGGTACAATATAAAACCCTGACCTAAGGGTATGTTAATATTTTTGAAACCCTAGTCTACTTAGGGTCGTTGATGAAATCTAGAAATCCTATTCTTTTGATGTTTAGAGTTTTGGTATTGTTATGATCGAAATGCTAGTTCTTTAGGGTTTGTTGTTAATGTCTAAGTCATGTATTGAAACCCTAGATCTTTAGGGTTTGGTGAATTAGGGTTTATGACAAAACTTTTATTTATAGTAAGATCCTAGGAATGAAACCCTAGGTATATATTTGTATGTATGATATAAACCCTAACCTGGAGAAAATTGTTGTACATCTAAATTTGATGTATTGATGTTTGTGTCTTGGTTTTACCTAGTACATATTCTTGTGATATGCTAGTGCATGATTATGAAATCCTAGTTATGGTATGCTTATTGATACTCATGTTTTAGCTTGTGAATCCTAGGGCTTGTAACAAAACCCTAGTAGAAATTGATATTCTAGGACTTGATAATATTATTGATGTGTTTTAGTTTTGATGATGAAAATCTAGGGTTTGGAACAAACCCTAGTAGAGTTTTTCATAGAATATATTATTGAAACCATAGATGTATAGCACTGTGATAGGATTATTGTTTGATTTGCTATTTAAGGTCTTGTGTCTCAAAACGGAATCTAAGGTGTGACAAAACCCTGGTAAAAAGTTGAAGTCTAGCATGCAAATAGATCCGTCTCTTATCAATTATGAACCTAACTAGGTTTTGGTATTTAATATCTAAAGTCTGAATGTTTGATGCTTCCATTATAAGAATTTCACATAATTACCCTCATGCTTCAATATGCATTTGGTTGTACTTGCTATTAAAGTTTTGCAAGTACACAATGTTCAAGATGTTGAAGATATTCATAATTGAAAAATTATGATGAGCATGATGAAAGAAGTTATAAGGATGATAATAATGAAAGTCGTGAAAGGTTGAAGCTTCTCCGATGTTATGGAAGAAAAAATTGTTGATCTCCCTAAGTTAAGAGGGAGCATGGTTAGAAGAAAAGAGTACATCTCCTCAATTGAGAGGGAGGGCATATTATGAGTCATGATGGATATCTTATAGAAGAAATGGGAGAATGAATAGATTTGCAATGTATTGAGGATGTCTTGGTGCTGCTGAAGAAATGAACAAAGAAAAGTTTTTGAATAGTTGAATATGAATAACTAAGTGGCATCAAGATAATTAAGAACCTCGAAGGTTTGTGTTTACTTGTATATGTATATTTGACAATTTATTATTGATTGGAGTTTGTGTTTGAACAGGTAAATCTCTCCATAAAGAAGGACGAACACTTGGGAAGCATGTTTGGACAAATGGATATGTCTAGTTTATTAGGGACAGATGAAGCATCTAATGGTGGATGCTTGGGAGGACATATGGTCAGCCTATGTGTTGATGTCTAGATCCCGAAGAGGGAGGGTGGCGTTGGTCATGGAGCTCCAACCTTGGATACGCACCTAGATCCCTGGCTTGATGGTTACCAAGTATCCTGATGGTACCTAGACTGGTTGAAAGCTTGAGTCCATCTTAGTCCCACCCGAATAGAATACCCTGGTCAAGAATCTAGTCCATAGCACAAAGTGTGCTAGAACTCTTCGTAGTTCATTTTGGAGCTCTTCCATGTACCTCTATATATATGTAATTATGAATACCTCCCTAGTTAAGAGGGAGTGTTGAAGAATGTAACTAACTTCAGTCTTCATAATTGTACTTGAGTCATGACGTAATATATTTATCAAAATAAAGAAAAAAATTACTATTAAAGAAATTGACTTATTAAAGCATGAGTTTCATGCTTGGGTCATTTGTTTATAAGTCAAAGCCTCCATTACAGGCCTCTAGGGTTTATGTCAAGTGTTCTTGTCCTCATAATGTAAAAAACCCTTCATGGGATTATTTGTTAAGAAAAAAATTATTTTGATGTAAATTAGGTATTCTAGGCCTCCTCCACCAAGTTAGCCTCACACTGGACAAGTTAGCCTAATCTGAGGAGCAGAAACACCTATATAAAGGCAGAAACTCAACCTCATTTGGAGCACGCACTCACCAAGTTTGATTTGTATCTTTTGGGCCAGAAAAAGTGCAAATTTCAAAGAAGAAGAGGAAAAAAGTTAGCGAAAAGGAAAAAGGTCTCTCTCAAGCACTAGAGGTCGAAATTTTATCTCTCTCACATGTGTGAATTTTTTGAGCTACTGGAGGGGCCAAAACTATAGTTTTGTTGTTGGGTTGAAGTTCTGTTGCTAGGGGTCAAAATTTTACAGCTGGAAAGTCAAATTTTTGGATTGTTGCTGGGTTGAAGTTGTTGAATAAGAAGAGACTTACTCAATCACCTTGAAACGCTGACTTGGTGGAGGAGGAAGGTCTTTTGGTCTAAGGTCTTGGTCTATCTCATTTTGAATCTATTGAGTAAGAGTTCTTTGACTGGGTTTTCCCGAAATATAGGCGTTTTAGCCCTGGTTGAGTGCCTACATCTCGTGTCTATGATCTTCATGTTTTTGTTTTAATAGTTGCTTGATGAGAAGAAGACAAAGGAAGAACACAAAGAAGTTAATAAGAACCTAATAACATCATAGGTAATTATCAATATAAGAAAATATTTATGCCTTTCCAATTTTCTAACAGAAGTACAATGTAGAGGCCATGGAGACTTGTCCAATAGTCTTTGTCCAACAGATATCTTAGTGATTGGTTTTCTCTCTTGCTTGGGCTTTGTCTTCACCTGGGCTCTGATACCATGTTAATTTTAGATAACAATGGTATGTTCTATGCTTGCAACAATTACTTCAATGTTCTTTGATTAGCCCAATGAAAGTTTCCACTTTAATTTCCAACAACAACCACATTAACCATTCACGTTGACAATAATTGTAGATAGAACATGAACAATAAAAATGCAAAAGACAAATCAAGACAAGAGAACGCAAGAACTTAGCACAAGCCAAGGAAAAACCCCAAGATGGGGAAAATCTTTTATCAATTCTTATTATAAATATTAAATGTTCAGCAAAGAGAGAGTATACTAAAGTCAAAATTGAACTATCAACAAATGATCAACACCACTATCTAAAACAATGCAGACAAATCTGCAATTCTACCCTCAGTCAACAATAGTCAAATTTTGCCCTAACCAAAAAGTCAACAACAGCCAAAGTCTGGTCAAATCCTTCCACAAAAACTTGGTCAAAGGAGAGAGAAACTCAGCATCTCTTACCGGTCAACGTCAACCCAAAATTGTCCTCCAAAGTCCAATCAAAATTGGCCAAAAGAGAGAATCTCTACAGTCAAAATCTACAATTTATCTGTGGTCAGCCCAAGTCAAAGTGCCTAGATCACCTCAATTTTTGTGCCAAGTAGTATGGCCTGCCCAAACCGAAAGATGCCCAAAAGATCGAACTGAAATTTTTCCCAAAAAGTCAAAGTCAACGTTGGACAACGTTGGTTAAAGTTGCAGAGAGCTTTAGATTTTCGGCCTCCTAGAATTCGTCCTTCTTTCGCCACACGTGTGAAAAGAACAGCTGCCCAATGAGGTCTACGAACCAATCAGATGAGGAGAGAGAAGAATATGTTGAGAGATGATGATGCCAAATGACGGTAGAGGTCTCTCTTATTTATATGAATCAATGAGGGTCAAAAGACATGTCTGTTGGGCTTAATGAGCCTACATGATGATGTGGCCGACCTTGACAATTTGCACATGTGTGGGCTTCACTTCAAAAACATATTTCCCCTTGTCCAAATTTAGTGATCTTTAGGTCGATTTTGGTCCTCTCGAAAAAATGAATTCAATGCAATAATTATCTCCATCAAATGTGTTGTACAAAGTAGAATTTTGTTGAAAATTGGCAGCTCAGGGATGAATTTCTTTAAAAAAATATATATATATATATATAATATATATATAAGAATTTCTAAAATTAGAAGTCTAAAAATAGAAAGTCTAAAAATAGAATTTCTAAAAATAGAAAGTCTAGAAAATTAGAAATAGAAAGTCTAAAAATGGAAAGTCTAAAATTATAAAGTCTCAAGATAGTAAATCACCTTGCATCAATTGGTAATCAAGTACTATTGATGAAAAATCACTTCTTATCGTTAATCAATCCAATTGTTGAATGACATGGTTGTGGATGGATGGGATGATGGTCAATCATTCGACTTAATATTTATCATTAAAATTATTATTATTATTATTATTATATTCTAATTCAAGTCACTCAATCATGGCTCTCAATAATGTTCTCTTACACTCATTATTGGCATAGCATATTCCTCTTACACTCATAAATGCTCTTACACTCCCTTACACCTTAAAGCATGTCATAAAAGATTCTCTTACACTCTCTTACACTCAATAAAAGCTTGTCATAAACGATTCCTCTTGCGCATCTTTAATGCATTTGTTACACTCTCTCTTAAAAGCATAAGTTACAAAGGCATGGATACCTCCTTAATGGCATGAGTTCATTCAGACAAAATGAAAATTACAAAAAGGTGGTAGGAGATGATATTTAGAACCACAGAGTCAAGAAAAGTTAAAACTGTCACTTACGATTTCTTCCTGTTTTTGGCGTTCAAGCTGCAGCCTTTGCTGGTGCTGCTGTCTGAGAGTATTTTGAAAAACATCCAAGTTATCCCCAATAACAGCCTCCGCAAAGGCTGGATCTCTCTGCAATATTTGGTCAAGAAACAAAAGAAATTGGAGACATTAAAAATTCCATACAGCAATATTTGGCCAATAAATAAATGAAATTGCAGTCACATTATAATTGCATTCTTACTTCAATACAAAAATAGCACTTTCAAGTTGCAACCAAAAAACTATAAGAAACTAGTTAGAGTTATCCAAATCAACTATATAGGCTCCATCAGACCTTGGAACACATTATAAGGAGATATCAGTGTCGTTTCAAAACGAAGTAGCTTGAAGTCCACAATATCACATAACACAAACTGGATGTGAAAACATGCTGAACACAGCTGTTCATAGAAAATATAGTATCAAATTACAAACTAGATGCATACATTTTCTAAGTTATCAGGATACACAGATCCGTCAATTTTTTGAAAAGCCAAGATCTGGATATGGTAAGGATATGCCCTAGTACAAGCGATAAAATAATACTTTTAAATTTAAAACACGTACTCAAAGTGAGAAAAACCATTCATGAATCACAACATTAAAAAAGAAATCATTGTATAATGAGTATCTCATCAATGATCACTCTATTAATTTCCCAGCACCAGATCTGATATAATATTCTAAGAAATAGGTACACCCTTAAATTATTTAAGCCAGTAAATTAATTTTTTGAAATGCTGAATAAAAAATACACTGGTATTTTAACAATTAAAATGCAGCAGAAGCACAAGTAGAAAAATAAATCACACAGCAAAAATTTCAAACCCTCCAATTTACTCTTCACTTCGATTACTCAGAATAAATAAGGGCTCCCTTGCAAGGAAAATGGCCCGCAGAGAAATACAGAATATAAACAGCAAAAAGGAACCTGGAAATCTCAGCCCTCTGAAAACTTGGCCTCTGGAAATTTTTGGCCCCTTGAAAAATCAGATTCTCCAACCTGCAATCTGGCCTCCTCTTTCCTAACATGTACAGCCTACACCTTAGAAGAATATCTCACCCTTTACCTAGGCCATATAGATCCTGCACAAGCCTCTAAGCTGAGCTTCAGCTTTCTTGCAAATTCGACCTATTCTCTCCAATATCTTGGCCCCTTCAAGTTTCTCTCACCAAATTTTGTAATATTCCCTTGGAAAAATTAACAGTAGATACCAAAAATGAACTTGGAACAGCGAACTAAAATGAAGTAACAACAATCAAATATTCAACATAGGACGTACCAAAACTGAAGCAAATTGAAGTAAATTGCTCTTAAGCATAGGACGTATCAAAACTCAACATGGTATCAGAGCTGAGGTGAAGACAAAGCCCAAGCAAGAGTGAAAGAGCAATCACCGAAGAGAGTTGGAAAGGACAAAAGGCTCAATGGGTTCCTCATCCCACTTCCCAGCTGAAGATAAGCTCCGTGAAAAATCTGACTATCATGGATGGAAGATATCTCTTGATCTGACATTGGAAGAACAAGAAGTATTGGATTATGTGAAGGGTAAAATCCCTGAGCCTCCATCAAATGCACCGGTTGCTACAAAGAACAAGTACACCAAGGATGAAGTCAAAGCAAAGAAGATTACCAGAGATTCCATTGACAAGCGTCTGGTGGCTTACATCTCTGATCTAAACACCTCCAAGGAGATCTACAACAGATTGGTAAGCATGTTCAAGGTTAGTGATGCAAATCAAATTTTGTTTCTCAAAAATAAGTTGAAGGATATTAAGAAGGGCAAGGACGAAGATATTCAATCCTACTTCTTAAGGATCACTGAGATCAAGAACGATTTTCTATCGATTGGAGAAATCATATCTGACAAGGAACTTACTATCACTACCATTGGAGGGCTCCCACCCGAGTGGTATATATTTAGAACCACTATTCTCAATAATGATCGAATTCTGGGATTTGAAGAATTGATGTCAAGGTGCATTCAAGAAGAAACAAGAATGATGGAGCAAGAAATGCCTTCTAATAGAGGCAACCCCACTGCTTTCTCCACTCACACCAAAAGGGCAAAAATGCAGGGTCTAAATGTCATTTCAATGGAAAGCCCAGATCTAAGGGTGAATGAAGAGCAGGTACTTTGTTTGCAATAAGTTTGGCCACTATGCGAGGGAGTGTCCAAATAGAAGGGACACATCACATGATGATGATCACAATCATTCCAGGGGCAACTTCAACAACAATGACCGAAGGAATGACAAGTACAATGGCAAAGGAAAAAGGAATGCAGGACATCAAGGAAATGGTCGACCCTCCAAGAAAGCAAGGAACTCCAGGTATGAAGAATCAAATGTTGTTAATACTAAGCAAAAGGAGTATTATCTTATATCGGCCCTCTCCACCACTTCTCCTCCAGACGCTTTGGAAAATTGGCTTATTGATAATGGTGCTTCAAGGCACTTCACCAGATACAAGGAAGCTCTCTCTAATTTGATAGAGAAGGAGACAAACTTGGAGATTATTCTAGGAGACGACGCCACCTATCCCGTAAAGGGTGTAGGGAATGTTACTCTTCAATTGGATAAGGGTAACTTGATTCATTTACAAGAAGTTCTTTATGTACTTGATCTCAAGAAGAACCTGGTGTCCATTTCCGCAATGGAAGACAAAGGTTACAGGGTGGCATTCATCGATGGAAAGGTACGTGTTTGGAAAAGAAAATTTAAAGATGCTTTTACTATTGGGTTCAGGGTTGGCAATTTGTATCAAGTTGCAGGAAGTCCATTGGGAGCCATGTCTTGCGACTCATCTCCACATCTGAACTATGGCACCGGAGGTTTGCCCATCTTCATTACAAGGCTCTTCCCAATGTAAGACAGATGGTGACACGGGTGCCGGAATTCAAAGAAGAGCATGAAGGTATATGTCCGGGATGTACAAAAGTAAAACCCCTCAAGTAATAGCAAGACCACAGATGTAGAACAACCCGAGGGGTTTGAGGTTCATGACCAGGAATCTCATGTATGCAAGTTGAAGAAAGCTCTCTATGGTTTGAAGCAAGCACCCCAGGCTTGGTTTGAGAGGATTGACAATTATCTGATGAAGCTGAGATCACTAGGAGTGAAGTCGATCCAAACCTTTGCTTTAAGGTTCTAGGTGATAGACCTCTGATACTGGTACCTTATGAGGACGACCTCTCTCTGACAAGTGCAGACCCTCTCATTTACAAACGTAAGAGGCAGTTGGATTTCAAATTTGGAATGGTGAACTGCAAGCCTGTGACTACCTCGATGGAGTTAAACTTTAAGTTATGCGGTAGTGCTGCCAGGGGTAATGTTCTTGGTGAACTCCCATCCGAATATATGTTTTGCAGTGAACACAATGAGCCAATATATGATTGAGCCTCATCACTCACACTAGATTGGTGCCAAGAATCTTCTGACATATCTTCGGGGCACAATCACTTATGGACTAAGATACATTGCTGGAGATGTGAGGCTACATGGTTATTCTGATGTTGATTGGGCAAGCAGTATGGTGGATCTCAAAAGCACTTCTGAGTGTTGTTTCTCTTTGGGTTCTGCTGTGATATCTTGGATGAGCAGGAAGCAAAAGTTGGTTGCTTTGAGCATCGCTGAGGCCGGATACAAAACTGCGAGTATGGCCTCGTGTGAAGTTGTTTAGTTGGGGAAGCTCTTCAGTGAGCAGTTTGTACATGTGTTGGATACAACAGTGATCCTCTGTGACAACCAGAGTGGGATATGATTATTAGAAAATCTCATATTTCATGATTGTTCCCAACTCATAGACATCATGTACCACTTTATCCGGGATATGGTACAATTAGGAGCAATAAGGCTCAATCACATTGGGATTGATTAGCTAGTCGCCAATATTCTGACGAAGCCCTTGGGAAAGGTCAAATTCTTGAATTTCCGAGAATGACTAGGAGTCGTGGAGAGACCATCTCCTAAGGGTCCTGTATGAGATGGACTTTGAGCTCTGGGAGATTTGGAGGGCTTAGGGTACTTCTTGGAGCGATGAGCAACCATAGGGTGAGTGGTTCATCCTTCCCCTAGTGGTTTGCTATGTAGGTAGGATGAGTGGTTCATCCTTCTCCTGCTGAGACACAATCATAGGGTGAGTGGTCCAGCCTTCCCCTAATGATTTGTTGTGTATAGCGTGAGTAGTTCAGCGTTCCCCTGTGATACCCCATGGCGACAGGTAGGCAGGATGAGTAGTTCATCCTTCTCCTGCTAAGACATCCTAACCATGCAGTCTGCGATTCATGGGAAGTACCTCTCATCTGGCCAATGAGTAGGGAAATGAGGATAGGGACCATAGTACTACCGATGGACGCATTGTGTGCTACCATACTCCCTATGCTAGGATGACCTATATTGATCTGGGATCAATGGAATTGACTTCGGGTCAGCAAGAGTGGTATGAGACACTCTCTTTATTTGGAACTGATTTCAAATCAGTAAGAGTGGTATGAGACATTTTCTTTATTTGGAACTGATTTCGAATCAGTAAGAGTGGTATGACACACTCTTTATATGGGACTGACTTCGAATCAGTAAGAGTGGTATGACACACTCTCTTTATAGGACTGACTCCAGGTCAATAGAGAATGGTATGATACATTCTTAGTCACTTCTTCTTCTTCATAGTTCAGCAAAGGAGAGCAAAACAGTGCAAGGCACTGCATTGATGACAGAGATAGTACAGTTTGGCAAATCGATTAGCAAATGGATTTCTCCCTAGTTGAGAGGGAGTGTCAAAATTGGCAACTAGGGCCAAACTCCATGTGGGTCATCTTATTTATGGAAGCAGATATTTTTCTTGCATTCCTCTCTCCGAGAGGTGTAGGATTGATCTAAAGATTATCTGTTTCCAACATGTATTTACGGAGATGAATTTATTTGTATTATTTGACAAATTGTTAAGGTCGGCGAGCAAGCAAATTACCCCAACTCAATCTCAACGTTGCATTATAAATAGAGGTGACCTCAAGTCATTTGAGACACACATCTCTCATGATCTCTCTCCACTCGTTTGGGTTTGTCCTCTCACAAGGAGGACGTGGTGGAAAGAGAGGTCAAGAGGGAGACCTAGCCACAGACATCTAAGGAGGCATAGTCGCAGTCTTGAAGGAGACGTAGACACAATCAAAAGATGCCCTAGCCGCAGCCAAAGGGAGAGCTCTAGCCACATATTGAAGGGAGATCTATCCGTTGTCTAGGGGAGCTTCAATACACAGCAAAGGAAGCCCTAATCCATTGTCATGAGGCCTAAATCCACAATCAAGGAGCCCTAGCCGCAGATCTAAGGAACACCTAGCCATAGCAAGAGAAGAGCCCTAGCCGCAGCAAAAAGGAGCCCTACAACAGCGTGAAGGAGTCTAGAAAGAGCAGCCTGGAAATCTCTATGACAACGTGGTAAATAATGTTGTTCTAGGGCATGGTTTAGGTATGTTTGGAAGACACAACCACAAGGTTAGTAGTCGTTGAAGACAGGGCTAAATATGAAGGTGTTTGGGTGCTAGCAAGTGTAGTTAGCTAGGTCGAGTTTATGAAGAAGGCAATGTTGTTATTTAGGACGGTTTGGGTATCATTTGAGAAGGCCTAAAGCTACAGCAAGTTGTTGTGCTAGGTTGCAGGCCATAGCACACAGTTGAAGGTTGTGTTAAGGGTTGTCAAGGGTGGACAGCACCTTTAGAAGGCAACATGGTATAAGAGAAAGGTTTCCAAGGTAAACCGCAATCCCAAAAGGACTTATCTCCTGATTGTGTGGTGAAACTAAGGCTACAGGACATGTCCTAACCAGTAATGCAACAAACCTCAGTGCTAACATGTTGCAGCAGTATTATGTTTAAGGCCTCTAGATTGATGATCTCTTAAAAGGGTATACTTCAGCACTCTTAGTGATTGTTTGAAGACTGTCATAAGAATTCAGGGCTACATCTCAGAACATTCATCATTAGCAGAATGATGGACTTACTGTCGCTGTCATAAAATATCTGTTTTTGTATATTTGCACTATCTCTATCTCTCTGCTGATCTATTGAAGAATATAAGAAGAATTGATCAAGGGTTTCCCCACATTGGGCTTTGTCCCTAGCTGGTGCCACATCTTGTGTCCTCTTGTCTTGGCTTGTTTTCTACTGTTTATATTTATGTTCTATCTGCGTTTTACTATCATGCTAATGTGGTTGCTAATCTGGTCATTGATATTGGGCTAATTAAGAAATTGAAGTAAATTGCTCTTAAGCATAGGACATACCAAAACTCAACAATATTTAGCTTCCACAATCATGCCAGTAGCCTTGCAAACAGATGCATTATCTGTGATAATTTGCACACAAGAATCAACACCTACATCTTCAATAACGTTAATGAACAACTCACCCATATATTGTGCATCCTTGTATTGTCCAAGTGCATCCACTAATTTCAAGGAAACTGGACCATGAAGTTGATGAGTGGGTGGCGTGTTGGCTCTGTCCATCCATCAGAAACAATACTAACCCCAAATGTTGGCCATGCTGATTTAATCGGCTCAAGCATTTTGTCCACCTCTTTCTTTGCCTTCGTCAACAATGTGGTTCTACGCTTCTCTGACCCAAGAGGCACATACCCTGATGGAGCCCCTTGAGTTAGAGCTCGGCAGATCTCAATAAATAATGGTGAGCATGCAACATTAAAGGATATGCAGTTCTGATAGAAAAAGAATGCAATGGTGAGATCAAGTTCTCCCTGTTTCTCTTTCTAAAAAATCTTATCCATTGGACCAAGTGCCACTTCCTTTCTTTTTGTTGTTTGTCCCCCACCAAAACTCTCAAGTGGAAATTTGTAGTTGTTTTTCCTCAAGAATGGAAGGGGATCATCATTCTTCTTTTTTTAGATGTCGCAGCCACTTTTGCCATACCAACTTTTACCTCTTTTTCCATGTTTTCCTCTTAGCTAAAGAGACCAATGTACATGTTGCAATTCCACAACATGGTAAAGCCAGCAAATAAGATTTCACATGGTAATATGTGCTCATGAAATGATTGTTGCAATAGTTGCATTTCCAAGCAACATTGCCTCCTCCCTTCAACTTGTTGCCTGGCCCTTGCTCTCTTGTGACATATTTCCATAAGGGATATTTGTTATCTTGAGGCTATTATCTTCCCTCAACATTTGAAGTTGTTGTTGCAGCCCCACTTCCAATAGAGGGAACACTTACACACCCTGATGAAATTGGAACAAGAGGGGAATCTCCAATGGGGACATTATTCCCCTTCCTTTGCCCCTTCCCTACTGCCCTTGATTGAGACATGAATGTTGTAAAAAAATAGAGAAAAAATGCACAAATTTGTAAAAAAAAATGCACATGCAAACTGTTGGAATAAAACTGGAAAAATAAAAATTTAAAAAAGAAGACAAAATGCACTTACTTGTTGCTTGAATCACCTTCAAAATGCTCCCACACCCTTTGCTATTCACTCCCACACACCCACAGCAAGAGAGAAAGTCAAATGTGAAGTTGAAAAGGGCCAAAATCGCCCTTTTATGGGCCGCGTGGCACTCAAAAAAGAAGAAGTATCCCAAAAGCGGGACATGGTCCAGAGGACACGTGTCCCACCGAAACGTGTCTAATTAGACCAATTTGAGACATTAGGAGGTTGAGGAACGAATCTGGTTTCTTAGTTGATTATCAATTTCTTCAGCTCCTCATTCTGAGTATATAAGGCTCGTGAGTTGGCGTTTTCTAATCTTAGTTGATTTACCACCTTTCCCAATAAAGCCTCTACTTTGCTTGCTGCCAACGAAGGTTTGATCATGTCACTATAAATAAGTTCTCCAGTCTACCTGTGCAAATAGATTTTATCAGGTAATGGAATATCCTTTGCATCTACAGTTAAGTTCATAGTTTTAAATTCACCTGTAGAAGACACTATTAAAGAAGAAGGATGAGACAGAGAATTTTAGTTGATTTCTCTCCAAATCCATTGTTGATAATATTCTGGTTTGATATTCTGACACTGATTGAGCCTCCAGTTGGGAAGCAACATTTTCCCTAATCTTTTTATTTCTCCTCGATTTGTTCATACTACATAGGACTCCTTCAAGACAGTGTTGGAAGTTTGCGCAGCTTCTTCGGGGGTAGGAGAGGAAGGTGTGCAACTTATTTCTCCCAACTGTAAATGGAAACCAACTCCAGAAGAAGACCTTTCCACGAAAGGCTCAAATCCATGCATTTTTAATTTCTTAGAACTCTGGATCTTTATAGTATCAAGGTCAATGACATCTTCAATTCCTCTTTTCAATCATTTCTTTGTAGGGTGAGGAGTTTCAATCTCCATCCCTTTTTGTGATTGATGTTCACCACCATTAGAAAGTTTCTCAATTTCAAGTCTGGACTCATGTATATATGGTGCATAAGAATTCGCCACCCTCCTCTTTGAAATAATCTGATGAGGGTCATAAGCCCATTTATCCCCTTGCTGAAATTGAATCTATTGAAACATATTTTCAACTTCCTCCACAGCATCTCTGTTATTAACCAAAAAGGCCCAACAGTCTTGGGCAACTTGAACAGATATCCCTTTTTAGCAAGCACAAAATGGACTTGGTCTATATTCAAACTTTGCCTGATGAATTCCAGTGCAAAAAGCCTCATAGGTACAAAAGATGGTAACTTATAAGGGGAAACCTCTGCTCCATACAGCCTGATTTCAATATAATCTTCAAAGGCAAACCAATCCCCCACTTGACATCTTTACTCAACTACAAGAATGACTGGACTTTTGGCAAGATGCAAGGTGGAACAGAGTTGTTTAAAATAGAATAGAACACTAACATGAAAGAGGCAATAAAGTATGGAAAACCTTCATAATTAGCATTACTTCTTACAATTCTAGTCCAATTGATCACTGGCTGCTTTTTCTTATGAGGGTATGTTATGTTTAAGCTTAAATGCATAAATTTCTCCACGTCGACATATAAGAATAGGTAAACTAACAGAGATGGGAATCTGAAACAACCTATGAGATAAAAGTTACAATTGAGAATTGACTGAGCCCTCGCAAAAAGCTGATATATCAAGAATCACATCAGGTTACATAACTAAACTAAACATTCCTATGACTGCACAATCAATTATAGAGGTATTATCTTTTCCGAAAATCCTGGCAATTACTTGTAAAATTGGTCTAGCTTCTTCAACAAAATTATCCAGAGGGAACAAAGCTGGCTCAAGAGACAAAATATGTCCAGATGGCATAAGATGGAAGGATAACATGGCATAATCCTCTGCAGATAAATTGTGGAAAATGGCCACAAATTTGTCTTCAGAAATGAAGTATAATGTTTAGACTGTGGAAAATCTAAAGCTTGTTGAATTAACAAGGCAGACACCTAGAAGATGTTTTCTCCCAGTGAATTCATTACAACGCATTTTTGTGCATATAGTGAAGAGGTTAGCTAGGTAATAAATTTCAGGAAAAACTTTGTTTGGGGAATAATTGCAGACGACAACCCAGATTTCACGACTCTAGAGTACACCGGTCACTGTAATTGACCAGCTAGAACATTGTGATGCAATTCCATAAGGTTTAATGTGCAGACGGGATCAAAAATGTCCCTTTCTATGTCCATGAGTGGAATGCAGGTTGCAAAACCCACCATAGAGGTTTTCTTCAACATTTTGGAACAATTGAGCAAGTGTGTATGGTAGATAAATACCTAGAAACTCTTAGCTGACGTTGGACTTTAAACTGGCGAGCTGGCGGGTGTCGGTGTACTTTGGCATGTTCCATAATAAACAGCAAATGAATGACTATTAGTGTAAAAACAGGATTTTACGGGTAAACGGTGGAAAACGGACTTAAATGGATAAGTGACAAATGTACGGCGTGATGTCGCATTAATGACGTGGAGGTATTGACATGGCGGTGATAACATGGAGATGTGGGATGAGGTGGAGTGATATGGTAAATGGTATCGTATAATAATCTCGCTCGCCTGCTGTAGAAACGTGCTCGCTTGCAGTAGATTTCAATGAATTATGCTTACCACTCACAAGGGCACCCATGGTGGTAAGTGGTCCCAGTGCCAGGTGATGCCGCAAGCCATCCCAACCATTGATCAGGGAATGGTGGTGATTCTGCCAAACCTTTGACGGGGGCACTTATCCCCATAACCATTGTGCTCTTCGTGGTGTTGGGTTTCTCCTATGGGGAAGGCCCAAGGCCACAAACCACATTGCCCTCTAAAGTTGTGTGACATTTAACTTCTTTTCTCTGTTGGGACCTGCCACTCCGTATAAGGCCAATTTTAATCCTGCATCATTCTTGGTCCCACATTATCCTCCTAAGAGAGATCACCACAAACATGTTTTAAATATTTTGCCCCTTTTTTATTTTGATACATATATGATTATTATTTTTTACTGACATATATATATATTTTAAATTGAGCATAGTGAAAAACGAGCTACAATAGGTATCTTGCCTTAGGTGTTGGATATTGGATACATACTTACTGCCCACTTGATCTAGCGGGTATCTCTAGACCTTGAGGGTTCTGAGTGTAGATCTAAGTCCCTTTGAACTAACAATCAATCTTTTGAGTTGAATAGAGATCTATAGGTACTCCAACCCTTGGAAATCCCAAGTACACAGACTAAGCGAAGAAGTCGATCCTGTTTGGCCTCAAGTTTTAATCTAACGATTTATTTTTGGCAAGAGGGATTGGCCAGTAAATTAAAATTCAAAATTATCTATATCAAAAAAAATTTTAAATCTACTTGGGCTAATAATATGTTATTTTGTAAATAAATTTAATTTCCTTTTGTAGATTATCGTAAATAGTTTGCAAATATTTTGCAAATTATTCCTAACCATTGTAAATTATTTTGTAAATAATAGTTTGGGTTTCTATTTGAGAATTTTCTAGATATTGTGTCTTGTGCTCTCTTTATTTATCTTGCAGGCACCTGATTTCAAAATCTCAAAGGAAAATATGAAGCAGAGGTGACTAGCCATCATTTGGCCCAAATTGTTGGCGTTTCAAGACCAGTGTAACCTTAGAAGGAGTCATTCAGCCCTTCTGGGAAGTGTGTTGGGCTTATGAGGGTGGATCTTGTTGACAAATATAGGGCAGCTAGATTAGGGTGATTTCTCTTGAACTTGGTTATTGCTTGTGATGTTCTTTACTACAATTTGATGTACTTGTTGCTAGTTGCTTCTTTACTTGATTATCATAGTGTTCTTATCGTCAAACAACTACCAAACTATGAAGATCAATAGAAAAAGAGGGCACAAGATATACGCTACTAGCCATGGTCAAAACCTCTCCCTTGAGAGGAAAACCCACAAGAATTCTTCTCTTCTTATAGAATCTTCAAATAACAGATTTGAAAACCTAAGACCCAATACAAAGACCCTTCCAAGACTAAGTCAACCTCTCCTTTGATGAGATTATCCTTCACAAAGTCAACCCAAGTCAAGCTGCTTCAACACTTCAGATTTTTTACCTCACTTCAGAATTTTATCGACTGCTTCAAGTCTATACTTTTTCAGCCCTCCTACAATCTTTGCAATTTTGCACGTGTGAGTGGTTTTGTGGCTGAAATTGACCTTCTCTCTCCTTCATCTAGAGTAGTTCTTTCTCCTTGATAACTCGGCTTCCACATTGATCCCAGACTTTTGTTGAGAAATTGATGCCTATCAAAATTAGGGTTTGATTCCTCTTTCTTGATAATTACTTGTGAATTATGTTAACTTCTTTTATTTCTTTACCAATTTATCTTTCATCAAGCAATTACCAAATTAAATGTATATGAAGACAACAAGAACAAGACTCACAAGGAATTTATTCCTTTACCCAATAAATTGACCAGGACTGAGAACCGGAGCAAGGCGATCATGGAAACGAAACGTTGCTAGGGTTTGCACTGACCTGCGGCGGCAGGCGGTTCTGATCTGTGTCGGACCGGCCTGACTGTGGCAGCTTTCTGCCTGGACGGTGTCTGGGCGCAACTCAACAATGGACCCCCCGCTGGGGGAAGGCGACAAAGAAATGCAGGACGGCAGCAACCTGCAAGGACCGGAGATTACCAATGATGACGACTCAACCCACAATACGACAGCTGAGGAAACCATGAATAATAACAGCAGCAACGCAGCCAATAAGGTAACATCTTCTACCTGTAAACCTGTAGCAGCCCGTAGGCCTGAAGTAGAACTACCCAGCCATCGTATAAATGCCCGCATTCAGTTTATGCAAGATCGAGCCCTCATTGGCAAATTTATGGGACTTTGGCCCACAGAAAGGGCTCTAAGACTCTGGATAAATAGAACATGGCAACCCAAAGGCGAAATAACCCTCTTAATAGGACCAAAAGGCTTCTTTACAGCCATCTTCAACTGTCTTGAAGATAGAAACAGAGTATTTGAGGGCGGGCCTTACTTTTTCAACTCGGCAGGGCTTTTCCTCAGAGAATGGAAAGCCAGATTCAACCCAGATACGGAAGATCTAAGTTATGCCACAGTCTGGATCCGCTTATACTCACTCCCTTGGGAATACTGGGGAGAGGATTCGTTAAAAGCTCTTGGATCAGCGTTGGGTGACTTCGTCAAAGTGGCCGAAGAAACAAAAGCTAAGAGATACACCACCTATGCCTCTTATGCTAGAATATGTGTCTATATGGACCTGAAACAGCCTCTTCCAGACACAATACGCTTATTTCATGAAGATCGTGATTGGATCCAAGTCCTAGACTACGAGCACGTCCCGTTTCGCTGCAGGCGGTGTCATACTCTGGGACATCTCTTCCGAGACTGTCCCCTGAATATCACGACTGAGGCTCCAAGCAAACCAGATTCTCAAACCCAGGATGGGTTCACCAAAGTCACAAATAGAAGAAGGGGACATAAAAAGACTCCAGCTGCTCAAAAAGGGAAAACAGAGATGGCAACGAAATCTAAGCCGTCAACAAGCAACAGCTTTGAAACGTTAGCGCAAGAAGACCAACCGGATATTCCGGGATCGAACTCAAAAACCGCCAAATCCAACAAGCCAGAAGCATTACTGAAGAACCAAGAAAGTGGTAAAGCCAAATCCAACAAGCCAGAAGTACTATGGAAGAACCAAGAAGGTGGTAAAGAACAGACAGATACAGAGACTTGGACTAATCCGGATATGGAGATAGATAACCCATCCCACACAAAGGATAAAGGAAAAGAAGCAGAAAGTCACACGCAGGAGGTACAGCTCATGGATGATGACAGTGAATCAATCGATGTGGGGGAACTTGACCTCCTTGGACTAGAGCAAGCTTGCAAATCAGGCAACTTCGATAAAATCCCCGAAACACAAGTTGATAATCTGGTAGAAATTTTGAAAAGGGCCCAAAAGAAATACTCACTTGGAATCCAGACAGGCAGCCAATGGGATGGCAAATTTATATACAAAGACAGCAAAAAAAGAGGCAGAAAGACTGCTCTAGAAAGAACAATCAAGATTGGAGAAGTTTTGGTGGAGTCAGGCAGATATGCCAAACTCACCAAATATTTCAACACCAACCCCAAAGTTTCTCAATGAAGCTAATCTCCTGGAATATCAGAGGGCTGAACAGCCCCAGGAAAGGAAAACTACTCAAAAACTTGATCATGGAAGACAAACCAACCATCCTGTTTCTACAGGAAACAAAATGTAACTCAATAACCCTGGAAAGGATAGCAGCGACAGCTTGGCCAGGTGGACAAGTCACTACGGTAGATGCTCAAGGCGCCTCAGGAGGATTGGCGATTCTCTGGGATGCAGGGAAAATACAACTAAGTAATACTCATGCAAACAAAAATCACATTCAAGCAGATTTTCATATAAGGGGCACAAATATACATGGTCATTTAACTAATGTTTACTTCCCTCAAGAAGGCCCTCAGAAAGCAGTTATCCTAGATAATATATCTCATCTCAACGCCAATAGGCAGCATCCGCTTTGGATTCTAGGAGGCGACTTCAACATGATAGCCACAACAGAGGAAAAAAAAGGAGGCAGATGCAGGATCAATAGAGATGGCACCTTACTTAAAGATTTCATCCAACATAACTGGTTGATCGACATTCCAACTGCAAATGGCATATTCACCTGGACAAACAAGCGGGTTGCCCCTCTACAAATTGCATCCCGTCTGGACAGATTCCTAATATCTGACAACGCTGTACATCTTGGTGGAGAGTTTACAGCGCATATAATACCTTTTTCTGGATCTGACCATTGGCCAATAGAACTACATTGGAATCGACCGGGAAATAGCATAAAAAGACCATTTAGATTTGAAGCTTTCTGGTTCACTCACCCAGAATTTAAGGAGTTCATTCAGAATGCTTGGCAAAATAGCAACCCAACTGCGCCTACCAAAATGGCAAGATTCCAAAAAAAGCTGAAGATGCTCAAAGCTGAAATCAAAAGATGGAACACAAACACCTTTGGACACATTCTAAAAGAGAAAGAGTGTATCATACAAGGAATAAAAAAGACGCAACAACAAATCATTTCAGAGGGCCGCTCAGAAGAATTAGCACACAAAGAACAAGAGATGGAAGGCAAACTTATAGAAAGGGAGAAACAGGAGGAGATATTATGGCAACAAAAATCCAGAATCAGATGGCTCAAGGAAGGAGAGAAAAACACCAAGTTCTTCCACAAATCGACAGTCCAAAGGAGAATGAGAAATCACATATCACAAATCATCAATACTCAGGGAGAAAAAGTGGAAACCCAGGAAGAGATTGAACAAGAATTCCTCCAATACTTCAAGGAAATGAGCAAGGAGCCAAATGCAAATAGAACAGAAGCCATAGAAGGCATCACGAGGCACATCCTGCGTCTCATAACAGAAGAGCAAAACTCTTTACTCATCAAGCCGGTTAGTCTGCAGGAAGTGGAAACAGCTGCCAATTCCCTCAAAGCAGGTAAAGCTCCTGGCCCAGATGGATTTACGTCCAACTTCTTTCATTACTTCTAGGATCTTATTAAATGGGAAGTCTGGCAAGTGGTGGAAGAATCCCGCAATATGCGATGGATGTACCCAGGACTGAATGCTACTTTCATAGCCTTAATCCCGAAATCAGAGGAGTCCAATAAGCCTGATAAGTACAGACCAATAGCCCTATGCAACATCATCTACAAGATTGTTTCGAAGGTGGTTGCGTTACGATTAAAACCAGTGCTTCCTCTCATCATCTCTCCAGAACAGTCGGGCTATGTGGAAGGACGTCAAATCACAGATTGAATCATTCTCACCCATGAGATTATCCATTCCCTCAAGCAATCAAAAAGGCCAGGTATGCTTCTAAAAATCGATCTCTCGAAAGCTTTTGATAGCATAAGCTGGGAATACATGCAAAAAGTTCTAAAAGCTTTTGGTTTTGATAATGCTTGGATTCGTTGGGTCAGCAGCCTTATCTCCTCTGCCTTTTTCTCCATCCTCATCAATGGCATTCCGACCTCAACTTTCCGCTCCTCTAGAGGCATAAGACAAGGGGACCCCCTCTCGCCTTTCCTTTTCATTATTATGGCGGAGGGCCTGGGCCGTTGCATTAAAAATGCCATTCAAGCTCAAGATCTCAAAGGCATCACTCTCCATCATGCCCCTACTGTTTCTCACCAGCAATTCGTTGACGACAATATGATTTTTGGTTACCCCTCTGTCCATGAAGCCCGCACTCTAAACTCTCTGCTCAGTCTCTTTTCTAAAGCTTCGGGAACTCTCATAAACAAAGCCAAATCCCAAATCTTTTTCTTTAATACCCACCCAACCACCCAACGGGCCATTGCTCGCATTCTCGGTTTTTCAATCGCTTCTCTGCCCTCTAAATACCTTGGCGCTCCTCTCTTTGATTTTGCCAGGAAGCATTCTTCCTGGTCCTCCCTTCTGGAAAATTTAGAAGCAAAGCTATCCCTCTGGACTCACCACTCTCTAAATATGGCTAGTCGTGTTGTTCTAATTAAAGCTGTTCTGCAATCAATGCCGCTTTACCTTTTTTCCATTCTGGCAGCTCCAAAATGGGTCCTCAAAGCAATTAAAAAGTTACAGAGAAATTTCCTATGGGGCAGCTCTGGTCCCAACAGGAAATGGGCTCTTGTCAAGTGGGAGAAAGCATGCCTACCAAAAATTGGAGGAGGGATTGGCCTACGGGATCCTGAACACAGTAACCTCATCATGGGAGCAAAAATTTGGTGGAAATGGCTAACATTTCCAGATACCCAATGGGCACAAATATGGACAGCGAAATATGCCAACAATCTACCACTGGAGGAGCGGGTAAGAATGACAGAAATCAGTAAAGGTTCCTCCATTTGGAACTCCGCAATTACAAACAAGGACCTTATTCAAAAGCATAGCTTCTGGGAAGTTAAGAATGGATGTTTGGCACGATTCTGGACAGACTCTTGGCAACAATTACCCTGCATAAACAACATCATCCAAGACATTCCCAATCAGGATCCCATACAACAGGAAAAAATTAATCAATTCTGGACCACCAATAATACCTCAGATCATAGGGAATGGAAGGTAACTAGTGATATCTTACCTTATGGCGCAGCTGAGACTCAAGAGGCGTTAGCAGAGGAGCTAAAAAAGAGAAGAATACTTAAGGAGGACGGCCCAGATTCACTACGTTGGGGTTATGAAGAAAAAGGAACGTTCACATCCAAAGAAGCCTACCATATCCTTATAAAAGGAAATTACATAAAAGACAAAATATGGGAAAGAATCTGGCAACCTCCCATATGGCCGAAGATCTCCACATTTCTATGGCTGCTGACGCACAACAGAATTCTTACCTGGGACAATCTCAGAAAGAGGAAATTTGCTGGACCCTCAATATGCCTCAACTGCAAAATCGAGGAGGAATCAGCAGCTCATCTTATGCACCTATGTCCCCTCAGTCGCCGGATATGGGAGAAAGTCTCTTTTCGCTGCCAGAAGGAAGTTACAGTCCAGGGTGACATAAACGCTACACTTCGATCATGGCCACAGCAGCCATATCAGTGTAAGATACTCAATACTCTCTGGCAACTCATCCCAGGTACAGTAATGTGGAATATATGGAAAGAAAGAAATAGGAGAGTGTTCAAAGATCAGGTTATGGATATGGAGCAAGTTTGGAATATTATCAAGCAGAACCTTCAGGAAACTCTATTGCTCAAAAGCTGGTCCCAGGAGGATTTTCCTTCAAGTAATCAAGAGCAGGCAATTTGGAACAACTGGCTATTCCAAATAACCTCTCTCAATTCAGCTCAAGCAACCTTTGTAAAGAAAGTAGCAAAAACCATCACCACCTGGTCCCCTCCCCCTAAAAACACATATATCCTCAACTTCGATGGAGCCTCCAAAGGCAATCCAGGCATCACAGGATATGGAGGAATTATAAGAAACTCTCAGGGAAACTCTCTAAAAATCTACTTTGGCTCAATAGGCTGGAACACTAACAATGCAGTAGAGCTGGAAGGATTATGGCAAGGACTTCAAATTGCTCAACTTCAGAGTTTCTTCCCCCTCATTGTGGAAGGAGACTCTCAAATCCTAATTAACATGGCTATCAAAATTCAGCAAGGTTCCCCAGCCCAGAAGGTCAGTAAGAGTTGGAGGTTGGCCACCAGACTCGAATCTCTCCAAACCTGGCTTCAAAATAACCAAGCCACCACTTTCAAGCACACCAGACGTGAAGGGAACAAAGTTGCTGACTTCTTGGCCAATCTTGGAGTAAAACAATGCAAGGAGCATCAGGAAGGAACCCCTCAGGTCATTGCTTCAGCTTCGGATCGAGCAACCTTCCAGGAATTACTTAACAGTGATATGCAGCTAGAAGCAAAGGAGTACCCGGATGCGGGTGACAAGTGGCAAGAGGCTGCCCATGTGATGGACACGCGAAGCCTTCGGCGTGAAGGCAACCTGTCCGGAGAGGTATGAATTCCATTAACTGCGCATTGAATGGCATTCAATGCCATTTCCTCTGCTCGAGTTATCAAGGAATGCAGACAGAGGCAAACAGAATGTTGGGGTTCAGTTTGACAGGCTCACCTGTTCAGGCCAGGGGTTTCGACTTGGGTTTACATGAGAGAGAAGCTCTGCGAGCAGGGGTGAAGAGAGTTAGGGAGTGTAAGCCAAGAGGCCATCCCGCTTACTGGTCCAGAAAGCCGAACTTGTTCAGAGGCGGTAGTTATTTTAAGATTTAGCCCCCATTGTCATATTTTTGCACGGCAAAGCTTGTCCAGAAAACCCAGTTGAAATTCTATAGCTCCAGGATGCCTCTCAGAGGCCATGCTTCGCCCAGCAGGGGCAGACGTTCTGGTAAGAAGGCGGATTCTGGGGGCAGAGGAACACATTCTCCGCAGAGGATCTCTCCGCTGGCCTGTGTCTCGCCCAATTCTCCGGGCTCTGATGAATCCGACTCGGATATCATCAACTCTGTGCAGACGATTAGATTTAACTACATTCGCAGAAGCAACAAGCCAATTATTTCTGCAATTATCACAGTGGTTTTTTCAGAGGAAAATGATGAAGTTGGCAAGGGCAAAGGAATTTTCAAGGAGCAGGGGTCTAGCTCCACCAATTCCTCTCAGAATGGCAGCCAGGAGGAAAGCTCCTACCTGCCCTCCTCTCAGAGCAAGCTCGAGGAGGACAGCACTGGCTTTCAATCCAAGGAGCAGACTGAGGCTCTCAGAGAGATTTGCAGCCTTATGGACATGGAGACAAACAGTTCAGATGCCAAGAAGATACCTGAGGATGTCAAGAAGCCGGAACGCTTCTTCGGTCTCCGTCTGTACCCCGTCCTCCCTCCAGGTTATCTGAGACTGGAGGACATTCCTAATGGTATGGAAATTGAGTTTCTTCCAGACCCAGAGCGCGAGGAGGCGGAATGGAAGGCCGAGCAGGAAGAGGCTATGCAGAAAGCTAATGCGGACCAGGCGGATGCAGAAGCTAAGCAGGCGTAAGGTAATCCTCCTGTGATTTTTGGTTTTCAGTTTTTGTACAAGGGAAACCCGAGCTCAGATCGTCCCTGTTCTTTTTGATGGCGGGTGGCAACTATGCCCACCCGGGTAGCGTCCAGCTTGCCACCAGGACTCAGGCGCCGTCGCCACCTGTTCTCCGTCCGGATAGTTCGACGTGTCAACTTTCTAGCCCACATCTCCTTTCTGGCATCTTGTCTCTGTCTAGTCACTATTTTGTCTATGTTTTTGCTAATTCCAGGATGTAATGTTTAAATTTGGTAATCTGGAATTGTAATGGTGGAAACAGGCACCGTATCAAGCCTGTAATCTCAGTTTTTTGTTTGTTAAACCAGTCAGAGAGCAGTTCACTTGCTCTCAGAGGTCTCGACCTCTTGTAAATATCTTTTCTTTTTCTTAATACAATAGTTTAACATTTGCCCAGAAAAAAAAAAATAA